>CM067300.1:30155437-30461189 GCA_034231615.1 Meghimatium bilineatum | reverse complement strand
AATACGGGCCAGTAAGGCCAAATCTGATCAAAAGGTAGCACCATATATGCATTGACCACAAACTCAGAAAACACTTCTTGAAGCTCAAATATGTTTCATCTTCTTCTGCCTTCATTCGCTGAAATAACTTTATATCTGTAATTTTGTCTCCTCAATAATATTTTCCGTCTTTTGCAGTTCATACAGTTCGCAGGCAGCATACATTTATCTGCTCTTTGTACAAGCCTTTTTCCTGTTTCAATTTCTTATTGTAGCCATCCTTTAATGCTCTTGACACCATTCAGTTCATTGTCTTGAGTGGTTTTAGTTTTATCTGGCCAATAGCTCTATTCTCATGTATTCTGGCTCCTCGGGAGAATTGATAAGAGCTTCCAGTTATTGGGGTTGGACTCTTTCGAAGCTTAGGGCCTAGCGCCGCATTTATCTGGATGTCTAAAACATGGCAGGTACTATAACAATTGACAGACCAACACATTTTCATTGCCTGCGTGCGTGATATCCTGCTAGCTGTGGTGCGATTCTTTGTTGATTGCCTCCATCTTCAGCACTTGTATTTGCTAGGACAGAAAGTGGTTTTGGTCGATTATAAGAAGTCCTGGCCAGTCTTAGTTTTCAGCCTTAATACTTACACGGGGTCTGTGTTACCTCTAATATTTTATGGTAGTGTGTCCTGATATAACCTAATTGGACTTTGTCCGCTGGTTGAAAGGGGCACGCCTCTCCAAAAGAGAGGCAAACTCATAACTACTACTACTAGTTTTCAGCCTTCGTTGGCTTAATTAAGCCCTTTATCCGCGGCAAATATCTGCCGTCGATGGAGCAAAAAACATGAAAAAATAGTTTTGGGGCCCAAACACCACACTAAGAAATGTACATCTACCCCGCCGATATATCAAGGTTGCTCACCTCTGCTCTACATCTATGTTTCTCATTTATTTGGTCAGTGTCCGCCATTTGGACACATTTTCTTTTGCGAAAAGGAGGGAGAAAATACAAATAATTGAACTTCTTCTTAGCGCTAAATGTCATCTTAAACTTTCTATAGTTGAACCGTGACATCTACATTACTACTATTATTTTTATGATTATGCGCCCTGATATACCTAAATTGGACTCCCGCCCTCCGTTCAAAAAATCGTTTCTAACCTTAAGAGATAAATTTATTACAAATTAATCTGGTTATTTTAAGAAAAAATACATTACAATTACCTTGTACAACAATCTTATTTATGCCTCAGTTTTAAATGATTGGACTACATTCTGCCAAACATCTATGTACACATCTATGTACACATCTAGCTAAGTCCTTCTTATCTGCAATGATTGTCAACGCTTTCAGATTATAAACTCACCGTCTGTCATCTCAAATATTTTCTTAAATTATGGAGTAAACACAATAACGGAACTAAGTGATTTGATAATTATTTCTAATTATCACAAATGATTGTGTTTATGAGGAATTATATTTTTAAACTGACTGACATGTTTCCTTATCATTTTTTTTAAGTGACGCATATCTCCTTCTTCGAGTTAGCTTCAGCCAGATCGTCTACAACATAAGACCTATTAGTTAATGGAAATCAAGTTTTTCCAAAATGACTCTTTTAACTATTCCCTTCAAAGGGCATGAGTCCATGGACCGCTGGATCAACAACCAACTATTCCCTTGATTTTTATTGGCTGCCACACAAAGTATAATTATAGTGTCCAATTAAATTCACGTGGATAGTCAGATGAGTAATTAAGAATGTTTGGTTTCTATTAGCAAGTAGGTCTTATATGCAGAGTGTCATGGCATTAGTTACTAGGATTTGGTGTAAGGAACAAAATATTCTCATTGGAGGTGTATAATTTTACTTCTGATGCCTGGATCACTGTGAGTCGGCGATGTTTTCTCAGACTCCATGACCACTAAAACGATGTTATTACTTCAAGACTCGCACACAACCACTCTGTGAAAGTCTGTCTGTAGACCAGTATACACTCCACAACTAGTTTAATGTTCTGCAGTCTAGCATGGTATGTTCCGCCATTCGCTATGTCTGTCCTCACGAGCACATAAGTGGAGAAACCATTATGTAAATGTCGTCGTACTGGTTGAAATCAACATATGGTTAGATATGATACGCCATAGAGTTTTAGTACCTTTTAGTTATCTGAAATAGTAGGTGACACAGCCCTAACAAAATAGCTCCAACGAAGTTCATACATAAATTGCACTGAGCGATTGTTGTTCGTCTGTTGTAGTCGACGACGACCATTCAGCTCTGCTGGCATGATGATGATTATGTCTGTGGTGTTTCCGACTGTGACTAATGAATCCTGTACAGTACCTTACGCTGAGCATGAACGATGACTGTGAGACATTGCGAATCTCTTTTCTTTCTTATATCGCGTTTTTGCTGCACAGCATGATGTCTGATGTTCTCTGCAGCTGATGGACCACCCTTGACTTTGCGATGCTAGTCGGATCTACTTTGTACAAGAGTCTTGTGTCTATGGTGAAGTGAGTCAGTGTTGTCTTAAGAATGTCTCTAAAAGACTTCTTATGTCCTCGGACCTTGCGAGAACCAGTCTGGCGTTTTCTATATAACAACTGTTCCTGGTAGACGATGATCTTTCATGCAAACCAGTGTCCTACCCCATGTCTGTGCTTTCAACAACATGGTGTGGTATGCTTCAAGACTTAGATTTCATTAATACTTCACTATCTAGTATTTTATGCCACCAATAGATGTTACATATCTTACCAAAGCAGAGTTGGTGAGATTGGTTTAGTCTTCTAGCGTGTCTGGCTTGTACTGTCAAACCGGGCGATTAATGCCTTAAGGATATGTAAATTCTAACTACATGAATTATTTAAGTGCTCTATAAATATGTCAACAACCATTGAGCCGACTAATGTCTCTTGTAAACATGAAGTAAGAGACTAACAATATATGTATTAAGGTAAAGCCATGTACAGCCAAAGTTGATGTTATCTGATAGGTTAGCCACCGTTGTATCTGGGAGTTCAGATGTTAGTGAACTGTTTTCCTGTTCGAATGATAAAATGTTTCATTTGCATTTGAACAGAAAATTCGTTTAAATCATTAACAACTGCAAGGTCAACACAGTCTAAAAAAATGGGTACCAGATCATTAGGAAAAGTAATGGCCGCAGGCTTTATGCTGTCCACACCATCACCAGATGTTCCATTCGTCAATGAAAAATATGGGCATGACACTGTATTCTCCAACACGAGTCAATTGTGTAGAAACTTTGTTTGTTTGTTTGTTAAATGGGGGATTAAAACCTCTTAACTGAGGCACGACCTTTTCAACATAGACAGAAGTCTATTTTGGTTATATCAGGCCGTTTTGTGTAGAAACGGTCACCTTTTCCTTTTTTATACTTTTCCTGGCGTTATATCTTAGCGGGGTTTTACTCTGTAGTATCGGGTTCAAATGGGTTCGAAATCATAGCTTATGAGCTTGTGACAGCGCCTATTTCTCTTTGTATTTTGATCTACATGTCACTGCTGATTATCTGTTCCTCTTTTGTTGAAACAACCCTCATTCTTGTCCGCCACTCCTACAAATATGAACAACAAATTAAAGTGAAAAAGGTAGCTATTATATTTTCCAGGGAGGCCATTAGTGAACTGCTATGGGTCAAGTCCCATCACTCCTACCAGGCTTCTAGAAGCAACCTTGACATAAGTTGTCACATCCTGTAAGAGATTTTATTGTCCAGTCTCCGTTTCTAGTGACCGGAAGGAGTGGCTGATGTTTGAACTGTCGGTGACGGTCAAACAACAGTTCCCCAGCTCCAAGTTGTTGGTATTCAAAAGTGTTATTATGGATGTTTATATATAAGTGGTCTTTGTTACTCTTATTGTGATTAACAAACAGAAGGAACAGAATAGTCCAGAAAAGAGACTGTCCATAAATTTTGTCATCATTTATGTGTCAATTTTTCTATCCCCTCCTGTCAACAACTGTCAAGAATTCAGGCTCCCTCATCCCCCTTGATCAGATATGTCAAAAAAATAATACCCCGTATAAACAAAACACTTAACAGAGAATATATAAATACTACAAACAAATGTTTCACAATGTCAGAAATATGTTTCAAATTCACGCAATTTAATTCCTATAACTGTATTGTGGCAGTCAACTTTCGTCAAACACACTTTCCTCCCCATCTTATGCCAACAGCTGTTAAAATTTCCCAAACCTCCCCCCTCTCCCATATATCACCACAATTGTTGACGTATATATGGACAGCCACAGAGATTAATAAAAATAAAATAAAATAAGTACGTGTAAAAATTTCTTACCATTAAATGTGATAAAGAAGGATTTAAGAGTACAGAAGAGATAAGTAACAGAATATGGCAGGAAATGAAGCATTCCAAAACGTCAACAATATATTGTGTAATATGTTCCTGTCGATAGAAGTTAGAAATAGGGTTCTTGGTAGCTACATAACACCGAATCTATCAAATGGAAACATAAATTTAGTCAAGAATTTTAGCGTGCATATTCTCAAGCCACTATGCATATGGACCGGTCGATCGACATATAGACAACAGCAAAACACTGCACTGTCACGCACACGTTTCAGGGATGAGGTGTGATCGAAAACATGTAAACAAATTAACTCAATTTTGTTTAGTCATTCCTATTCTCCTTTAGGTTTTGTTTCACATCCACTTGTACTTATGTGTCACCACCTTTACTATATATACAGGATGGACACACCAAATTGCGTCATCAATTGTACTACATAAACAAGATTGACACACCAGATTGCGTCATCAATTGTACTATATAAACAAGATTGGCACACAAGATTGTATCAACACGTTCAAGATTGTCACAACAAAATACGTCACTGTCTATACTACTATTATAACATAGTAAGATAGATCTGTGCATTGCTGTACCGGCGCTGTGATAGCGAAAACTTGTTGTCGAACTGCCCAATATATAATTTTGATCGGAAAAGTACATATAGATGTTCTGTCTATCGTCATGGATAAGTGTGTGACACTGATGGAAGCATGGCGTTGACTGCAACATTATTGGAACCATCAACAAAGTATTAAAAGAAAATACTAACCAACTAAAAGTCTGCTAATCTGCGGAAGAGTGAAAACGAACGCTGTAGAAGACAATTTGTGATTAAAGCAGAGAGAAGGAGAGATATGAAGTGGGTAATCTGCAGAAAAAAATAACATAACATATTTTACAGTACAGCCCTTTGTACTAACAATAAGAATAAAACTATGGTCTCCTGAAACCATCATCGGACAAGGTCTATGGTCCTGTATCGAGACTGGGGACCACAGAGCAGTGCATTCATGAAACCGTCGTCTTACTCCCACTGGGGACCACAGTACAGTGAATTGATGAAACTGGCGTCTGACTCCCACTGGGGACCACAGTACAGTGCATTCATGAAACCGACGTCTGACTCCCACTGGGGACCACAGTACAGTGCATTGATGAAACCGGCGTCTGACTCCGACTGGAAAAAGAGGAGGGAGAAAAGAGCAAGAGAGAAAAATAGAAAGTGAAACAGAGAAAAAAGAAAAAGAGAAAATAGAATAACCGAGAGAGTAAGAAATAGAGAATGAAAGAGAGAGAGAGAGAGAGAGAGAAGTAAAGAGAAAGGATGAGAAATTAAAAGAGAAACGAGGAGGGAGAAAAAGAAAGGTACAAAGAGAAAAAGAGAAAAAAAACATGGCACAGGAGAACGAGAAATAGAGAAAAGAAAGGGAAACCGAGAGAAAGAAAAGAGATATGAAATATAAATAACTAGAAAAATATTAAATATATACAATAATGTGACTCGCCGTTACACAGAAATAATAATGTTATCAGTGCCTGGTTATATTCAAAACAATATTATCATTCCGAGGCTAAAAGCCATGGACAGGCAGGTGAGAGAAACAAACAGGTAGGCTATGTGAAAAAAGTTATTTCCTCCTGCAAAAACCTTACAATCAGTACAGTGTATAATATTAAGTGGAACAAAGATTAGAATAGAACATTCTAGTTTACAACGGGTTTTGTCGACTATAAAACAACCATTTCAGAGTGTAGACACAGGGAAAAGAAACAAGGGGGCACAGTAGTGAGGCAAAGTAGAGAGACACAGAGTGACATAGTAGAGAGACACAGTAGAGAGACACAGTGGGTCACAGTAGAGTGACACAAGGGTACCAGTAGAGAGACACAGGGCGACACAGTGGAGTGAGGAAGGGGTACACAGTAGAGAGACATAGAGAGACACAGTCGGACACTGTAGAGAGAACAGTAGAGAGACACAAGGTGAACATAGTGGAGAGACACATGGGGGCACAGTGGAGAGACTCAGTGTGAGAGACAGAGTAGAGTGACAGAGGAACACAGTAGAGAGGCACAGGGAGATACAGTAGAAAGATACAGGGTGAAACAGTAGATAGATAAAGTGGGACACAGTAGAGAGACACATAGGGGTTGCAGTGGAGACACTTGGGTGCATAGAAGAGTGACACACCGCCGAAGACAGATTTATCGGGCCACTGGCACAAATAAAACGGCAATACAATGCATTTCCATTTTCTGGATTACATCCTGCTGGAAATCTAGTTGGACCATTGTCCTGTTACAGGGAGATCCAGTGGGAGTTTGAGAATGAACGCTGAAGAAGAAGAAGAAGAGTGACACGGGTTAGTGGACAAAGTAGAGAGACACATGGGACACAGTAGAGATACACATTGGTACATTGAAGAGAGACACGGGGTGACACAGTAGAGAGACACAGGGGACTACAGTAGAACAACACAAGAAGGTACACAGATAAACACAGGGGATCACATTAGAGAAACATAGGTGGTACGCAGTAGAGAGATACAGGGGGACACAGTACAGAGACACAGGGGACACAATACAGAAACACATGGGAACTCAGTAGAGAGATACACAGAGCACAGTAGAGAAATACAGGGGGTACATATTACAGAGACATATTGTGCCACAGTGCAGAGACATCGGTCAACACAGTAGAGAGACAAAGGGGGGGGGGCACAGTAGAGAGACACAGTGGTGGGTGAACAGTAGAGGGACACAATAGAGATACAAGAGGGTCACGGTAGAGAGATACAGGGAGACGCCTTACGAGACATAGGGGGAACAGTAGAGAATTTGTTTTGTAAATATAACGATACTATTCACTTTCTACAATTTCTTTTCAAGGAATAGTCGAAGGCGTAGGGAGAAGAGGCGGTGAAAACATATCCTGAACTGATTACATGAAGGGATAGTCTGACGATGATTTTTCTTTACCTCACCAAATGGCTGAGGACAGAGATGTCGGAAAACATTTTGTGCTGATGTTTCCAGTGACACCCCTACAACCCTTTTGGATTATGGGTCATATTATTATTATTATTATTATTAACATTATTATTATTGTTATTATATCTCCTCTGAGTGGAAGGTTTCTTAAATAGGCATTGCGCTAAGCCGAAAGCTGAAGTCTCCTGGGTATGAAAGAAAGCTTAGATAAATCACTCCATTTTATATAGGAAGTAAGAGCTAATCGCTCGCAATTCCTGGGGTTCTCAGTCAATAAATAAATCTCAATTATTACTATTATTATTATTATGATGACGATAATGATTCAATCCTTTTCGCTGTGAGCAGGAAGCTCTTGACAGCCTATAGCCCTTCTGGCAACTGCACAGGTTTTCCTCAGCTGTGGTGCAGTTTTGTAGAGTGTGTTGTGTATAGTTGGAAGCGGTGGTAGTAGTTCTTTTCGGATGTGTGTTAGTTATTATTATTATTATTATTATGACGGGGAGATTCCCTTCTTCTCACTTCTTATGTTTATAAATGTCATATCCCACCGATGACGGATGTGTCTTGCCATTAGTGCAAATAAAACTGCGACACAACCCATTTCCATTCTCTGGACTACATCCTTTCTGGAAATCTAGAATGGATCATGGTCCTGCTGCAAGAGACATCCAGCAGGAGTTTGAGAAAGAACACTGAAGAAGAAAAGAAAATGTCATATTCTATATTCCTAAGGAAAGAGGAGAGGTTATGAACCTCCCCCCCCCCAACCTAATCCACGGACTTGTACAGACGATTGCTCTGGAAGCTATCAATAATGAAGGATTTCTCTCAAGCACATTAACCTATTAACGATGAAGATAAGGAAATCAAGTATAGATTATTCATGAAGGGCAACTCAGGAAACCATTGTGTCAGAAAGGGACTGGGTATTCAATCAATCAATAAAACCCATAACCCTTCAGGGTCGTAGGGGTACCACATTGGAAGTTTCAGCACACAGAGTCCTCCAGCGAATTCTATCCTCAGCGATGCGGATGAGTGTGGAAATATCTAGCCCTGTCCATTCCTTGATGTTGTCTGTCCATGTCTTTATTTGGCCTCCTCTGCTTCTTCCACCCTGGACAGTTCCCTGCAGTATTGTTTTTGACAAGGAAACGTGCCTGCATACATGTCCGTACCATGCTAGTTTTCGTCGTTTCACTAACGACTGGGTATTAGCTATTATTGTGTCTGTCCTAGTGGCTGGTTACGTAACTATAAAAGCAGAACCATTGTCAAGGACGTGTGTCTGTCTTACTGGTTGTTGTTGTTCGTCCATCACAAGTGATGATGACCATTTGTTACATCCACTTTTTAAATACAGTTAGAGATTATAGCCTTGTCTATGAGATCGTAGATATCTAACACGTCTATTCGAACCGCAAATGCCATATGACAGTCCGGACACGGAATGACCATTGCAGACGGTTTTGAGTCTATCCGTGACTTTCTAGCAGCACTCCGCTGTTGAGCTGCTGCATTTCTCCTCTTGTCATGATGATGATGATGCACCCTTTTGTACTGTAGAGCGCCATGTAGATCTATTTTGTGTAAGTTCTTCCCATGTATCTTGGTCTATTTCAAAGGCTTTCGGTGAGGTCTTTAACGAGTACTTGTAGTGGTTTTTTTGGCCACCTTGAGATCTTGTACCCGTCTCCAGTTCATGAATTTTGTACTGATTAATATGAAAATGATATGCACTGGGTATTTTTTATTTAAGTGAAGAATCTACATTACACATGCCAATGTGAACGTTCATAATCCTTACGGTCTATTTTATGTTGTCTGTTTTAGTTTTGTTTCATTTTTTGTCTTGATAAAGATCTTTTGGTCGAAACGTGGATGTGTGTATGCTATTATGTGTGTCTTTAGTGATTAGTAAAACTTCATTACACTATTCTTGGACTTACCTGATTTAAGTGAGGATAAGTTTTGTAATAGCTAGTGACGTAGCTATGAAAGCAGAACCAATATCAGGGACTTGTACATGAATATGCTAAAAGGAGGGAGTGCGTTCTTCCATAAAAAAACAACCTGTGCTTATGCATTTATTTTTTGGAAGGGGGAATGATTGATTAATTTGGGGACGCGTTGCTATTAAGAAAGAAGTGGTGGTGGCTTATATGGTCGTAGATAGGGTTTTGGTTACGGTAATGTTTCTGTTTAACAGAATGTCAACCACGTGGTTGTTGCTTTGCGGGTGGGAGAGTGTTAAAGATTTTTTTTTGGGGGGGGGCAGCTATAGTATAATTTATTAATTTCTTAGTACTAATTAGCAAGCATCATTTCCTTAAGAAAAGGGTTTGATCCAATCAAAACTCACGGTATATGCTCGGCCGTAACATCTTTTGGATTTGTTGTGTAGTGAGTGCTAAGACTGACCTACTTTCCTGGGAATAGAGAGTTGTGAATGTTGCAACACAACACCTTTAAAAGTAAAGTTCGAACTTACACCCTCTTCAAATGAAACGCTGACGTGGACACATTCAGCCTCAGAGTTCTCACTAAAAAAAAATGGTACAGTGAAATGATGGAACACATTCTTCCGCAAGGCGGTTTCATAGTTCTACTACTGAGACTGGAGCTAAAGGCCCTTAAAAGGGACTCCTGATCACGTCGCTTTTGATCAGTCACAAACATGCCCAAAAATCTTATCAGACTCCCAGAGCACGATGCGCAAGATAGAACAATTCATAAGGAGCGAGTGGGTCATCCTTCTCAAACATCGTTCAAAGTGTCAGATCCATCTGCACCCCAGATCATGCAGGAGTTCAACGAAGCGAAAGATCTGATGCAGAGACGTGTAATAGTACATAGAGGATGGCACAGTCGTATGAAGACACAAAGTTGAAACAATTAGAACATATGTTTACAATGTGAGGTATATGGCCTTACTGGCGCCGTCAGGGGGGGGGGGCAGTATTTTACTGGTGGTAAAAAACAAGAAATTGGAAATTATATTGGAGGCATTCACTGGCTAGAATACATACTAATGTCACTATTGTGTGCATTCATTGGCTAGAACACATATAGATGTAACTATTGGATGCATTCATTGGCTAGGACACATACACATGTCACTATTGAAGGCAGTCAACCCACGACAGTTGAGAAGTTGTAATTTTCAAATTCTCGGGGGTTTGGGATCAACTTCTTTTCTTATTCTCGGAATTTTTCGAAAGAGGGCTCCTGGAGAAAATCAGGTAGGGAACACTCCCAGTGGAAGGGGAATCTAAGATAGAAAATGTACGTGTTCAAATAATTATGGAAAATTTGGATGACCATAAGCGAGGAATGATCTGTAGAATGTACAAGTAACAAGTGACTGGGACACTAAGTGTATAGCCTTTCCGTCTTTCCAGATGATAGTAGTATTGTTGTGCTATAAGAAATATGATCTACTATCGTTGTAGATAATTAATGTGACTGAAAAGAAAAATCTCACCCATAAAGAATCTTCCAGTCTGTAAAAGGAATTACAGATCCACGTGTACCGTTGTGTGCTGTTGTATGTTTTCTTGCAAGTCCTTGAACTGTCATCACTTTCTTCGTTGTCTTTATACCATTCATGATCTTTCTCTTCCATGCAACACGATCCATCCCGTTCTGTTCCCATGATTCCTTATCAATGTCTGTATCATGCATATCGCGTTTGTATACGCCATTGTACCGAAGGAGAGATCGGTCCTCATATCATTTCCCAGAATACAATTCTCCATAACGTAGATGCTTCAGTATTCTGCCATCTTCCAACGATCTAGTGAGTCCTAGCCATCTGAGTCAGCCCAGACTGAGAATATACAAATATGGAGTATTGCCTCCCCCCCCCCCCCCCAATATATTATTTTTGGTGAATTTGTCATACCAACTAACTCCAAGAATTCAATATAGACATCGCATGTGAAAATTGTTTAATCGTCTCACCTTGTGTGTACAGGCTACCCATGTTTCTCCTTAAATATAGTATAGTTAATATACAGGCGAAATTAACAACCATACAAGGCTACACGACCATATTCACAGTGCCGTGATGCTGGTTTCAAATCACGAGTCAAGAATTCTTTGCAGTTTGTCTCCATTTATAACTGCAACTTAGCTCTTGTACAATTTATTTTACTGCATTAACAATTACAGTTTAATTTATTAAAATAATTAATAAAATAACAATTACAGTTTAATTCATTTAAAAAATGTTACTACAATAACAATTACAGTTTAATTTATTAAAATAATTAATAAAATAACAATTACAGTTTAATTTATTAAAATAATTAATAAAATAACAATTACAGTTTAATTTTATTAAAATAATGTTACTACATTTTCAACTACGATTTAGTTGACTTAACTGCATCCTACTTTACGAGAAAATCAGCTTTAGTAAGTTAATAAACCGACTTCTTACTGCGCCACAAACAGACAAGTACGCATAGTATCACTGACTTATTCCTCGGCAGATGGCAAATGGTATGCGAGCTGACATCTCACACCGCTCTTTGGTAATGCACCCGGTCCCTGCAGACGTGTGTCAAACAGGATTGATGCGTCTGCTGTCACTTGGCCCCCTTCTCAAATGTAATCTTCGACGGTGGCTGATGCATCATTACCGAATAGGGAGTCAACAATGACCAATGGCCATTTGTATTCCAACAGAATTCATAAACATGAATATTTGAGTGAAAGTGCTCAAACACAGCCCGGATCTGTGGCGGTGAGATATAGTGCGCGTCCCTTGCGACCACCGTACCAGTTCTAGTCGTGCCGCAGATAATTGTGAATTCGGACAGTTCAGAAAGCAATTAAAATCTACTGAATGTATTCATATTGTCTAGAAAAATCACCCCCGCCAAAAAATGTTTGGGTGATCGTTGCATTCGGACTTAACTATATTCTATTATCAGCGCACACACATTAAACCTGTGAAGTTCCGGTATGTACTTTGTTTTATCTACCTGCGACCATTGACCGTCTACAATATAAGACATACTGGCTAATTGGAAATCAAGACTTCTTGATGACTCATTCAAGTACTACCGTAATTTTCATTCGTCACTATGATTATACTTTATGCACCAGCCAATGAAAATTATGCGAATAGTCAAATGGAAGATAAGAAGGCTGTTTTTAAAAAAAAATTAGCCAGTAGTTCTTATATAGTACACGGTATTATGAAACCTTTTTTCAAAATAGGAATTTGTCAATTGTGCCGTGTGTGCATTAAAGCGACCAGAGGGGGAGCAAAGAATTTGTGATTTGTCGTTCATGTTGTAAGAGGCAATTAGGGATGTTAGGAATGAAACTGGGTGTCCAATCCAATGAAGCAAAAAGCCATGCTGAAATCGAATATCTTAGGTCAAGCTGTAAACCATGAGACAATGCATTGTGTTCTCTAGACTTGATTATAAATCAGTATCATGGCGCACGGGACATTCCCATATGTGTCTCTCTTCATTCTAGCAGCCATCCAAAAGTATACAGGCTCAGTCCCAGTTCTCTGGATCTACATCCTGCTAATCAGCAGGAGTTTGATATATATATATATATATATATATATATATATATATATATATAGAGAGAGAGAGAGAGAGCAAGATAGAGAGAGCAGAAGAAGAACAACATGTTACCTTTAGTGTGCTATGATTTCTACCATTTATCCTACTCTTAATCATGTCGTTATTTCTCATCTGAAACAGCCGCTCCTCCAGTCGACCAAGCTGTAATGAGCACCTGACGCATGAATTAGGGAAGGTAAAGACAGGAGGGAAGGGAACTAGCCACCCCATCGAGTAGTTTTTATGACTTTATACACTAAGTTATCTTCATCCCCTACGGCAGGTTGCTGACTAAGTACCTACCCATACTCATGTTTTGACAGTCAAGTCTTTCTATTGTCTTTTGTCTGTCCCCAGGTGAACAATAGTGGATGTATTTACACTTACCGTTATGAGTTGGAGTTGGAACTTCGGCTGTCTTTCCAAGCCCAGATGTGTCTCAATTGCCTCTTTGTGTCCATATTTGTTCAAGGCTATGTTGAGGTTTTCTATCCATCGTTTTCTTGGTCTACGTTTGGCCTTATGTCCGAATATTCTTTATGTCAAGTCTAACTTTAGCAAAGTGCATACATGGCTCTATATTTATCTTCCAACTTCAATCACTGTGGTCATCTGAGACTTGGTCTGCTCTGAAAAATCTCCTGAGTATCAGGATGTAATGTGCAGAATGGAATACTTTTCATGCATAATGGTTTACAGTTTAAGAATAATAATTGTGCTTTTCGATCAAATACATCCGATTTCATACTAGAGGCGATGGGAGAAAGTGCTTCCTCTCCGGAAAGATCCGAAAAACGCGTAATCAGCAACTGACTGGGACACTGAGCGTATACACTTTTAAATATCTGACGGAACGTCAAGCAGAGCATATATGGGAATACCCCTACTGCTGTGACTCGTGTTCCTAATCGAGAATCAACATCCGATTTCAGCATAACAATTTCGGGGAACATTATAACATTAACTTCATGCGGTAGTTAACCTAGAACGAAATTCATACCAGTCAATTTTTGCGACATGCATGACAGATCACAGGGGTCATATTCTTTTTGACCTTTTTTTTGTGCCGGCAACGTAACAGTATCATCAAGTGCCATCTCTGAATTGAAGATTGACTGCGACGTACCTCCAACAACCTATCTCTTGCGTTCGTGGTACACAATAGACTGTATCCCCAACCCAACTGCAACACACCCATATCCAATGGAATTAATCACTTAACTACACCGGCTTGCGATTAGGACATCTTAGTGTTGTGGTGATTGATATTTGTCTTATTTTACGATGTCCTGGACCTCGATGCCCTGAGTGAAGTCTTGTTTTCAAGTTCATGTTTCCGCAAGTATTTTGGAAGAATCCCTTGAGGATCGTGCTATGAGTGTTACTCTCGTTAGTAAGCGTGCTGGTGTGCTGAAAGGGACGAGTACATTTAGAAAATCAAAAGTGCTCTACGCATTCTAAGACCTTCATTCTTAACTTGGGACTAGGGCAGTAGAAATGTCTTGGTGGATGAAGAAGAGAAAATGTGTTTTCGAAAACAATGAATTAATAACAGCGTGTCACTCCGTTGTCCACGAACTTTTGGGGGAAAGCTACTCTATTTTCAGTACAATATATTACCAAGGGAGGGATGGAGGGTGTGGTGGTGTGGTTACAATTTTATTATGTGTGTAGAAAGGTGTGTGTGTGTGTGCTTGTTATTTAGTTGTGAAGACATGTTCTCTAGTTGTGTTGCGTGATACCATGGCTGCTGGTGCGTTTCTCGACCTGGTATCTCTGACTTCAGCACCTGAGCTACTTGGTAGGAGTGTGGTTCTGCTCGATGTAGGGGATTGCATAATTAATCTTAGTTTCCAGCCTATATCGGCTTAACTAAACATCATCTTCACTTCAAGAAGTTGACCTCGATGTGGTGCTTGTTCTGTTTGATTATTTTCATTTTCTATTTTCTAAGGGTGGTGGGAGGTGGAGGTAGAATCCAGGAAACTATCCCCCACCCCCTTCCTCTATCCAAGACATCATGTTTCTGCTGACTAGTTTTCGACCACCTGATCATCTATGGGTATTTTTTTCCTGAATCACTTTATGGCGCATCGAACTCGGGACAATTCGAGCAATAGGGCAAGTATAGAAGAATATCATCAAGAATCAATTCATATCAAATATGCTTAGAGAATCAAATATCTAAAATAAATAAAATGACTATACTTCATTCAAGATTGAGTCTGTATTTCTTTGTTTTGGAAATAACCGTATCTGAAATAGCATCAGTGGAATAGTGAACTCTGCCAACAAAGAAAAGCTTCACAGCGGGCGGCTGGATTCTCGCAATTAGCTTCATCGATCCGAACAAAGGGAGGAAATGAAACCTGATCACAGCAGCAGTTGTGTTGCTCACTGACCACTTTACACTGTTCAGACGGACAATTGGGATTATAGGGGCTACACTCCAGACAAAGAGGCTTTGAAGCTGGTTGCCACCTCATGAATTGGTGATAGCTTTGATTGTCATCTCGAACTCAAATCTTTTGCTTTTTATTAAATCTAAATTTAATTATTTGCAGTTACTTTATATAACAGGTTTTGTACTGGGAATTTCTATATTATATTCAATTATTTGATGAGTAATATAATTATCTCAAGAGTATTTCACATTCATTTAGATATTTATTTACCATTTTATTGAAAAGAAAAGAAGAGGGAAGAAGAGAAAATGACTCGACCAATGGGGCCCTCCAGTAAAGGTAATGATAATATGAGCTAGAAATCAGCGACATGTACACGGTTTTGCCATTAGTACTCAGCCCCTTATTAAGTGATTGATCAGAATTCCCCTGGCGAATATCGCCTACTTCACTTGCTCAGAAGCGATGCGCCATTCCTCGACTTTTTCAGAGCCACACCCTGGTATTCTACTTCATGATGGATGTTTGAATCACACAAGTAATTATTATTGCAAACCACCAATAATAAGGGGATTTGAAACCCAGGTTTGCTGGTCAGCGGGAGAATGACTTAACATTATACTACCGCTGCACCCAAGTGTCCACCAGCACCAGTGACTTGCAGAGACTGACCACCATACTTCGCAGGAAGATATAATGATGTTCGTCCGTCGTGAT
Organism: Meghimatium bilineatum; assembly: GCA_034231615.1. Lineage (NCBI taxonomy): Eukaryota > Metazoa > Mollusca > Gastropoda > Stylommatophora > Philomycidae > Meghimatium > Meghimatium bilineatum. Next base: position 30,445,145 of record CM067300.1, on the reverse strand, counting down.
CGACGATGACCAAAAACTCAACCATAATAATAATAACAATAAATAATAAAATAATAAAGTTAATAGTGCGTTTTTAAATGACTAGCAAGTCCAATGCGTGCACAAAATGTTCTTTTACAGAATTGACAACAATAGAAGGTATCTGTGTGAGGTTGAGATGTTTTTTCTTTTCTACGTGTCCGCTTCTGTCTTGCAGTTTCTTGTCTGAATTCTTCTGCCGCTAGTGCTCCCGTTCTAATGCTGTAACGCCATGCTGTTCTATCCTGAGCGAGGCTCTCCCAAGCGCCTACGTCAATGTTAAGATGTTTCAAGGATGACTTGAGCGTGTCTTTGAAACGCTTTTTCTGTCCACCAGCTTTTCGAAATCCTGCCTTGAGTTCTCCATAATATATTTGTTTTGGCAAACGCGAGTTCTCCATACGCACAAGATGGCCTGCCCAGCGTGCCTGCGCCTTCATAAGTATTGTGTGGATGCTTATTGAGGTTGATTTTTCCAAGACCTCGTAGTCTGGTACTTTGTCCCACCAATGGATGTTTAGTAATTTACGTAGGCAGGTAAGATGGAAATGATTTAACTTTCTTGCATGTCTAGCATACACTGTCCACGTTTCGCAGGCGTATAGTAAGGTTGGTATAACAGCAGCATGATATACTTGTAGTTTGGTGGTTGTTCTTATACCTCTTCTGTCCCATACATTTTTGCGTAATCTGCCAAATACAGCACTAGCTTTTGCCAGTCTATTGTTAATTTCCACATCAATGTTGACATCGCGAGAGAGAGAGTGCTTCCAAGGTAAGTAAAATTGTCGACTACCTGCAGTTTTTCCTGATTGACGATGATGGAAGTAGCAGTATGTTGGCTATTTGATGTTGCTTGGTGCATGACTTCTGTTTTTTTGGTGTTAATAGTGAGACCAAAGTTGTTGCAGGCCTTTGAGAAGCGGTCTATGGTGCTCTGCATGTTTACGACAGAGTCAGCATACAATGCACAGTCGTCAGCATAAAGTAATTCTCTAACAGTACTAGATTTAGTTTTCGTGTTTGCTTTTAGACGACGTAAATTGAAAAGACCACCATCCGTTCTGTAATTGATCATTATGCCTGCTGTTTCATTACTATGGTGTGTATGGGTTTCATTACTATGGTTACTATATTGTGTTTCCGTTAACATGGCTGTAAATAACAGGCTGAAAAGAGTAGGGGCCAGCACACATCCCTGCTTTACACGATTTGTGACAGGGAATGCAGGAGATACTCCTCCGTCGCAGATAACACTAGCCATCATACCGTCATGAAATTGTCGTATCACAGTGACAAGTTTTGGGGGGCATCCGAACTTTGTAAGCACCTTCCACAGTCCTTCTCTGTTAACGGTATCGAATGCTTTAGTTAAGTCCACAAATGTTGCTAAGAGTTCACTATGTTGCTCTTGTGACTTTTCCTGAATTTGTCGTGCAGAGAATATCATATCAACTGTACCACGACCTGCACGAAAACATAATACACAACACTTAATCTATGCATGTACAGTATGTTGCTGTCTGCTAGACCAATTGTATTTGTGGAATAGATGAACAGACATCTAAGTTACTGTAGCTCTGTCATTGAATTAGTAGGACTAACCTAGTCCCCAGTTTTTTTTAGTATATTAGGTGCGCTATTACGAGTTTTATTGATAACAAAATTGCCGAATGACATCTACAACAATGAATATATCTCTGAATATATCTTTAAATCTTTTTTACATAGCTCTACCAATGCAACCTGATGCCATCGATTGTGGACAACTTCACACAATTACTTTAATGAGGCATGTGACAAAAACTATGATGTGAATTGCAATGAAAAAATATGAAACTAAATCAAACCAGAAATTGGACCTGAGCAATGTGGATTGTAGAAGGCAGAGGAACAAACATCGGCATATACATCTTGAGAACATTAATAGAAAGAATGTCGGAAGTTAATAAAGATGTATATTTGTGCTTTATTGACTATACTAAGACATTTGATAAAGTGAAACATGAAGAAATAATTACAATATTGGAGAGTTTAAACATTGATGGTACAGATCTGAGAATAATAAGGAATATATACTGGCAATACAGAGCAGCCATAAGAATCGATAACCAAACATGAGAATTTCACCAAACACGTCAAAGAAGGTCAGAAAAGATATTATGCTGTCACCTGATGTTCTGTACACAGTGAAATAATGAGATCTGTACAAGACATGCTAGGAATATTAGTTGGAGGGCATGTTATAAACAGCCTACGTTACGCCGATGATACAATTATGACAGCCGAAAATGAAACACAGTTACAAGAAATTATGAGCATCATTGTAAAAGAAAGTCAAAACAAAGGGCTTAGTCTGAATAGCAACCAAAAAGAAACAACTGAATTAATGGTATTATAAAAGAATAAATGTTCTCCAGAATGCAACATCAAAGTAGATGGGATCAGTCTGAAGCAAGTCAGCATCTTCAAATATTTGGATGCATTAATAACATGAGATGGAAGATGTAGTAAAGAAGTCTAATGTAGAATTGCCCAGGCAAAGGCAACATTTCACAAGATGAAATCCATCCTATGTAATATATCTGTGGCAACTGAGGTGAGATAGAGGGTTCCTAGAAGAAGCTATATAAAACCACTTCTTATATATGGAAATGAATCTTGGACACTCAGCAGAAGAGCGAAAAATTATATTGTGGTAGAAGACATGTGGTTTTATAGAAGAATGTTAAGAACACCATGGACAGATAAAAAGCGCAATGAAAATATCGTGAAAGAAGTTAATTCAAAAAGAGAGGTGCTTACCCTCATCAGAAAGAGACGGTCCCCATATTTGGACAAATCATGAGGACAGATGGAACGCATAGTAACAGCAAATTGAAGATCAAGAGAAGTAGAGAAAGACCTACAAAGAATATGCTTGACAACCTTGCATTGTGACATTGGAAACATCGGTATAGGAAATATTATCGAGAGCATACGAAATAGAAGTATGTGGAAAGACTCGATAGCCAACATCGCACGGCACGGATCATAAGATGTAGATTACGAGTTGTTTTCAAGAAAGATAACAGCATAATACATTTTAAAATAAATATGGAATATGCATCAGTACTTTTTCTTCAGTACATTTATTTACGTAACAATACTCTTTCATTGCATTTACCAGTGGCATCAAACTGGCATTGAAATTGCTTGAGATATATTTATTGTACTTTAAAACACTGCAGCTTGAAGGTAGTGCATTTATGCTGCAGAAGAAATTATAATATTTGCGAAGCCGTTATTAAAAATAATTTCCATTTTCTTCTTTTGTGAAGTATTGTAGCTGCTCTTTTTCTTTTGCGTTTTTTCTCTTACTTCTTCCCTCATAACGAAAAAAACACACATCCTACATCGGGGCTCTCGATGGCGCAGCGCTTAGTAGTGATTCAGCGTCAGAAAAATATAACGGGAATATTTTTTTAAAATCAAATTTCTCAATACCGCCGGAAACGGATGTGTAGGGCCATTGGCGCAAATAAAACGGCGACACAACGCATTTCCATTCTGGACTACATCTTACTGGACATCTAGTATGACTATTGCACTGCTACAAGAGAGATCAAGTGGGAGTTTGAGAATGAACGCTGAAGAAGAAGCAGAAGGAATATGATGTGTACTTTGTGTAAATATGTTTCTAAGGACCTAGAAGATTTACTTCATTATACTCGAGTCTTCCAAAATGTACTCCGTTCTTCCCAACGAAATGTCACGTCGCATGAATGAGGGTCTTCCTAGATGAATGGTTAATTCGTTCTCTGTTCTCAACGGGCTGTGAGTTCGAGTCCCCCTTGCGATGTACTGTTTTCGGAGATTTCTGTAGATTATTGTTTGAAGATAGGGGATTACGTGTTCTGTAGATTATTGTTTGCAGATAGGGGATTACGTGTTCTGTATATTATTGTTTGCAGATAGGGGATTACGTGTTCTGTAGATTATTGTTTGCAGATAGGGGATTACGTGTTCTGTAGATTATTGTTTGAAGATAGGGGATTACGTGTTCTGTAGATTATTGTTTGCAGATAGGGGATTACGTGCTATGTAGATTATTGTTTGCAGATAGGGGATTACGTGTTCTGTAGATTATTGTTTGCAGATAGGGGATTACGTGTTCTGTAGATTATTGTTTGAAGATAGGGGATTACGTGTTCTGTAGATTATTGTTTGAAGATAGGGGATTACGTGCTATGTAGATTATTGTTTGAAGATAGGGGATTACGTGTTCTGTAGATTATTGTTTGAAGATAGGGGATTACGTGTTCTGAGTGGAATTCATGTCAGACGGCGCTCTCTTTATCGAAAGGGACTGAGTACAAATAGGTTAACTTGAGTATATTGAAGTCAATGCTCTACACTTAGAAACCAGATTGTCTGAGGAAAATTGAAGTGGATGGCGATATAATGTTCTTTTCAATTCCCTGCTGGATAGCAGCATGCAGTTACGTGAAATGAAAAGATTGTATCATGGTTTACAGTTGGTTGACATAAATTCACGTTTTAGCCGACACATCCGATTTAAGAATGACTTTTAAATCACTTTAAGTTATGGGATACGACAGCCAATTCTACTCAGCCGCCTGTTACTACACGCATACTACAGATGAAAATTTTTTTGTCCAGTGTTACCCCAGCCACCTACTTCCTGTTTAGGGTTGTTACCCTACACTGGTTGGTTTATCCCTTGATTCTGCTGGAAGTCTTGCAGCGCAATTGCCTTGTTACAACAGGGATTCCGCGTCCTTCGTAATATATCTAGGAAAAAAGCTATATTTATGGCAGATCACAATGCTACTATTCTTTGCTTTCCTCTCCGCCCAAACAAAACAAGGTTAACACATCTCATTGTCGTGAAAACACTCTACATTTATTTAAGGGATAAATGTTTCAGTGTAGTGTAACAACCATAAACAAGAAATGGGTGGCTGGGGTAACACATGGCAAATATCAAGATGAACAAATATAGGCAGAAGTGTTGCCACAATGTCTATTCTGTCACTGTATCTCGTTGTTAGGTTGTTTTATGATTTATTTTGGTAGCATTTCTATCTACATTCATTTAGCTACTTTAGATCGCATAGGGTTCGAGAGGAATCAACCAATAGAAACACTTTTAAATACGGGATCGTCCATAAATTTCGTCAACATTCTTTTGTCAATTTCGACCCCTGGCTCTCCCTCTCTTATCAATAACTGTTAATAATTCAGAGCTCCCACCCTCCCTTCATAAATATGTTAAATTATGGCAAACGTCCAACCCATCTCACCCATTTATTTTTTAGCGTAATAAGTACGAAAAAACTACATGATTTGTTTCGTAAACAAACAATTTAATTGGCGTATAGAAAACAGTATTGTTGACATCAACTTTTTAACTGCAAAACGTTTACAGAGTTTGACCAAATTATGAATAAATATTCTACCCAAATTTTTTCCGTAATTTTTGGGTAGCCCTTACAAAGTATGTTGTAGAAGGTGATAAGGTGGGTTTGGGGTGGAAACCACTGTGCCTTCCCATATATAGTCATAGTGATACAGAAGTTATGCTTACATCAGATGTGTCAAGCCAAAAGGCATAGGTATCGTAGTTAAATAGCATGATATGATATAATCTATTCTGTTGGCTCGACTCCATCCTTCTGCTTGCAGGAGTTTGTGACGAACGGAGAGGAAGACGTAGAATTGACCACCTCATTTATTTTCTTAAATTTGTCTTCTTCTTCTTCCGAGTTCATTCTCAAACTACTACTGAATCTCTCTTGTAGTAGGATCATGGTCCTACTAGAGGTACAACAGATAATGTAGAACAAATAATGGAAGCACATTATTTCGCCATTTTGTTTCTAACAATGGCCCGAAACATCAGACTTCAACAGAAACTTAATATTCGGAATGACACAAACAGGAGAAACTCCTACATGTCTAGTATTTCTGGCTGTAAGTCTATCGACAGATTAATACAGGCATTCTAACAGTATTAATGAGGCCTTGATTCGTTACTTTTCGTGATTATTGTCATGTTTTCCGTTGGCCAATATTTATATACTTGGAATCGCATGCCAAAAATATCCAAGGCTGCTTCAACTATATAAATAATAACCAATGGAAAACGTGACAATAATTTAAAAAAGTACCGAATGAAGACCTGTTTATGTTTAGCAGTTAGGTCTTCTATATCAGCCGACGGTCACAGCTGTATCTGAACTCCATAATGTTTTCAGTGAATCTTTAACGAACGACCTTGAAAGAGGACGGAAATGTTAATTATCTATAATGATTTTAATTAAAGTCTCCACAGTCTGGACCTGGCTATTAAGTTTCTTTTTAGCCTTGTTCTGATTTTCTGTTAGCTGAAACATTGTTCGTGGGAGTACATTGATACACGCTATGGAGAATTAATTAATGCGATGGGTGATTAGAAGTAATGGACAGACTGTGTCTGGTTTCTGGAAAGTAGGTTCAGTTAATATAATGACAAAATATACAAGGGGTTAAATCAGTGTCTAGGCGTCTCCATCTCAGATCTGTAAGCAATAATAGGCGATTAAATCAGCATCTAGGCGCCACCTTCTCAGATCTGTAAGCAATAATAGGGGGTTAAATCAGTGTCTAGGCGCCACCTTCTCAGATCTATAAGCAATAATAGGCGATTAAATCAGTGTCTAGGCGCCACCTTCTCAGATCTGTAAGCAATTGTAGGGGGTTAAATCAGTGTCTAGACGCCACCTTCTCAGATCTGTAAGCAATAATAGGGGGTTAAATCAGTGTCTAGGCATCACCTTATCAATCTGTAAGCAATAGTAGGGGGTTAAATCAGTGTCTAGACGCCACCTTCTCAGATTTGTAAGCAATAATAGGAGGTTAAATCAGTGTCTAGGCGTGATCATCTCAGATCTGTAATTGTTATTTTCTCTTACTTTTACTTACTCACAAATTTCGACTTTCTGGAAGATGACATATCTGTATATATCTAGAAGCCTTAGCTTCATCCCAACATGTTATTATTTACATTATACCTATGTAATTAACATTCTGTTCAGACTGTCTGCACACAAAATGACTAGTAACCATATACGACTTTGGACTTTCAGGTCAGTGATCCGATGGCTAACCTCATGGCCATACATTTCACTTATTCTGAGGTAAAATATTACTTTTTAATATATATTACCAACCGTAGATCTTCTCTGTGATGGTGTGGTACAGAGCGTGTCTGTAACGACCAAGGTACCTGTTTCGATTCCCGCTACAGGCAATTCTTCATCCGGTCCATTCTGAAAGCAATGGGAAACAACTGAACGTGTTTATTTTACCTAGAAAATGACTATAGCAGAAAATACTGGGTTGATGGATACTTCTTAAATAGGATAAACTACCAATTGTTTTACCTCCCAGAAGTGTGTGCTGTGCTCATGACAAGACGTGACAATCCTGGGATACAGGTGCATTGGAATGCATCCCTTTGGGGACTAAATATGCATCTATCGGGATAATTACATACCCATGTTATCCAGACGTTATACGAGTCAAGGTGTCGCCTCAGTTACACAAATGAGAAATTGTGTTTTTGTTTTTTCAAAAAAAAAAAATAAAAAAAATAGGTCTACCAAGAGCTAGCTACCTGTTCGCAGCCAATGGATTATTTCATCATTACCATCAAGAAAGTCTTTCGAATTGACATTAGCCTGCACATAGTGCTCACATAGATTTTACAATTGCTTACAACGATTCCATAATTAAGTGTCAATTCCTAAGTACGTAGAACCCGCTAAAGCAATAACTGTATTACTGGGAAGCTGTAAACGACAAAGAAGCTGCTTACACGATAAAATAACTTATTATAGGAAAAAAAGTCTTATTTCTCCTTTTTTCACCACTCGGAAATTTTAACAATAGGTATTCTTCTTCTTCAGCGTTGATTCCCAAACTCATATAGATTAGCAGGATAAAATTCGGAGAATACGAATTAAGTCCTGTTGTTCTGCCGAAAATGAGAGCGAATGCAGAAGGTTCATTTATTTAGAAGAAGATTGTTGTTATTGAAAAAGACCTTCAGGACGAAACGTCGATTTAGTCTGTTTTATATTTTGTTAACTATATTTGATCATGCCAGTTTCTCTTTAAAACTTGTTACTTTGTGTTTTGTTTTGGTGAAAACAGGCACAAAAAGTATAGAGTATTGACTTCATTGTACCCCGTTTTTTTTCGTTCCTCTCAACGAAAAGTCACGCAGTCTGTCGACTGTACCACTCATGCTACTAAACTTCGAAGCTTCAAGTGATAATCTCCAGGGATCTTGGAAAAGATTCACTTTCTAAAAAAAGACGGAAAAGGCCGGATTCGAACCAGTGACCCCTTGCGCACTAGACGAATAACTTAAACACAACGATAGGATAGGGAGACCATGAATGACAGTTTTACTGCAATCTCATCAATTTTTAGTTTAACTAACATTATGCATACTTATTTATAAACCTGTTGTGTTGTTACGAAGCTGTTTTTCACACAGCTTGGACACATCTGTAGCAACCGTTTCAGTGTTAATGTGCTGGCAATTGTCAAATTGAAATATATTATGCAGTTTCATGAACTTAACTTTGACCTTTCACGAAGGTCAAAGTTTAACAAAGAATTGAAAAGATGCGTGAGGCAGGACTTTGCTTCTGGAGTGAATAATTTATTTTCTGATTGATGCAGAAAGAAAAGTGTAATAAAATAAACATAAAGTCAAACCAACTTTCCACCTCCAGAAGAACATGTTTATGTTTGAGGAAAGTTTATGAATAGGAAAGAGAAAGTGTGTGTAAACTAGACGAGAACTGCTAGAAGTGGTGAGCTTGGGACGAATAGGAAAAGTGTTTAAAAGAAGGAAAATAGAATACAGCAAACGGGATTTTAACTAGGTCCGCTCGGTTGGCACCCATTCGCCTCACAACTTTGATATCGGTAGCGTATCATATTCAGGAAGTAGCCATCAACCCAGAATTTCTGACTGTAGTGATTTTGTAGACAATTAAAATACGTTCAGTAGTTTGCCATTGTTGTCTGAACGATCCGGATGCACATTTCCTGTGGCGTGATATGAACCCGGTACCTGGGCCGGGTACTGCAACACGCCGTTCCAGAATAGGACAACTTTGATATAACCGGGAAACTGGTGTAGATTCAGAAGAAGATTGTTGTTATTGAAAAAGACCTGCACACGTATTACAAATGACAGTTTACATGTCAAAATCGAATTTACATTCTTAGAGAAATGATCACGTTTTCCGTCTTCGACTACACATTATCACCCATTTAATAAAAAAATGCAATTCTAGTCTTGATTTTCAATGTGTACAATTCAATATACCACGAATAACAATTATAGTTTTGAGGATTTGAATGAGAATTTTCGTAATTGACTGAATTGTGATATACGATCCATACAACATTTTAAAATTAGCACTTTTGTTTACAAATTATTATTAAAATTAAAATATAAATATCGCGATGACGTACGCTTCTTTCAGCCACGAATGTTAGTCAAATGTGGTTATATCAGATATTTTACCATAAAAATTAATGTACGCTGTAGTTTGAACAACAACGAGTTTCGTTCCGTGGACTACATTTTAGCAACTAACCAACAGGCTGTTTTAAAACGAACGAAGAAGAACAATCTATAACAAGACGCATTTGACAATATCAGCCGACGGTAATGTTATATAAGGATCAAGAATTCAACCCTGAAACCATTTGGCCGTTAGGATTATAAGTATTTCATAATCATGTCCCACGATCAGCGAGAATGTATAGCGTATTTCTGTTCTGGTAATTATATCGGGTGAGAAAAATGTATGTTAGCACCGTGTAAACACAATATCAAATAGCCGGTTACACAGGATAATATCGCCAAAGAATAAATCGCACGAGTCTAAATAGTAACAGGTCCATTCACGACCCATTACTACATTAAGCGAGACAATGGTCGAGTAATTGCCGAGTTGTGTAGTCAACGATAGCTTTGATCTGATAAAAGATTCATAGACAATAAATTCGATTGATTTTTCTTGTTTCGAACTCGATTTGTGGGGAAAGTTTCTCATAACTGCTGGTAGAAACGTTAAGGAAATTCTTGTTCAGCATCAGGTAGTACCGTCGAAATTTGTTTGCATCGGACTTCCAATATCATCTGTCTCTTGACTTCGTGATGTACTTTGATAGACTATATCATGTCCATCACGATTTTTCCCTCCCACATGTATCTCCGCCTACTTGTTGCTATCCTCTCCTCATCTCTATCTTCAAGTAAGGTATTCACCAATGTCATGTGATATGTTCACTTATGTTATTTGTTTAATGTTTATTTCCTTTCATGGTTTTTCTTTCAAATGCATTGTTGAAGTCCCTCCTATTATTTTATATATCCATATCTTAAAGACATTAATTTCTTGGAGATATTCAATTAATTTATCATATTGGAGTCTTTCGAACGAATAACTATAGTCTATGGAGCAAATATAGATAACATTTGTAAACTTAAGTTATATATCTTTATCTACCAATAGTCTAATACAACTTGTAGCTTCTTTAGTTCCTTTGTTTTTTGTAAAACCAAATTGTTCTTCTTGAATTCTTGATTAGAAACTGGCCTCACAGCACGTGGGGCATTCTCATAAGTGCTCCGCCCTCTATTCCAGCAGTCATCAGATTCGATGGTGTTTCGTGTCTATTCCACGAAACAAACGTCTACATCAGGGCACAACTACAACCCTTGCGACAGGTTTATTTGTTGTTCCGCCCACCCACACCGTGCCCATAACTAGTTCAAGACAACGTCGGCCTGTCGGAACAAAATTTGGTAACTGTTATTGAAGGTTACGACTACGGGATTGTATAGACAAACCAACCATGCAACAGAAAACCTTAGTTTATGACATGCCTTTATATTGAGGTTATCTTCTTATAGAAGCTTCATGACAAATTGTTCTTCATCGACATTTATGTCTGTCTTATTTTTAATTCATTCATGTATAATCTCGAGTAGTATTTTAGCTATGCGACTGATTAAACTGAATGTTCTACATTTTTCACAATCACCTGCCCTGGACTTCTAGGTTAATGGTAGGAATAGTGATGCTTTTAGATATTTAGGTTTGTGGCCTTTTGTATATCTGTCATTGCAGACTCTGTGATAGTTTCACACTAAAGTCATTTAGAATTTGTATTATGTGTATTTCTATGTTGCCAGCGCCTGTTGTTTTAATTTTTCTTTATCAGATTTCCAGCACGATGTAGTATCATGATCAGGTAGCTTATGTGGATAGGATAAATACGTAAGCACAGCTTTATGCAATTCCTGCCGATCTTGAACTAATTTTCATGAAACTGTCAGTGTCGTGCGCAAGTGATCTAGATATCTTTTGTCCATTTTATTCTATATTTACATTTTCTCTGTGCTCTATCATCCATCCATTATGGTTTGTTCTAGACTGTCGTGTCGTTTTATATGGTAAAAATATTGTAGCTTTTTGTCTAGTCAGTTTGCTTTGGCTTTCACGTCTCTCAGAATATCCATATTGATAATCATTTTAGTCTATGGTATTCTAGAGATTCTTCTGTATTCTATTTCAAATGTTCCAGCTTTGTATTATAGAGTAGTAGGGTGCAGAATAGTGAACGGGAATGCGTTGTGGCGCCGTTTCCTTGGCGCTAATGGTTAAACACCTCTGACTTCGGCGGTGTATTGTACTTAATACGATTGTAGTATTTAAAGAAATTTTGTATATATTAAATTAGGAGATATGAAAAAATGTAAATCACGGTATAAACACTACGCTGAAACATTCATGATATAATAATGGTATAATCAAGACGTTGAAACATTAATGATTTAATAGGCTAGTTTTGCAGATATGCGAAGACGGAACATGCACATAGGGAAGCTGTGTTTGAATATAAATTGCAATGTGATTGTCTTTTCCTTTTGTTGGTTTAAAAATATGTTTATATCTGTACTTGTGTCTCCTCAATGATTCTTCATTCTTGATTTGGAACAAGTGTCACAGCACTGGGGGCATTCCCATATATGCTCTGCTTGCCGTTCCGTCAGCCATCTAAAAGTGTATAATCTCAGTGTCCCAGTCAGTTGCTGATTACGCGTTCTTCTGATCTTTCCAGAGAGGGAGCACTTTCTCCCATCACCTCTAGTAATTCCCATTTCTACCATTCTCTGAATATGTACATTGTCACGTTCGACTTCCTCCTCGTCTTCTCGTAAGGTATCCATGACTGCTCTAATTAATTCAATCCTGTCTCTTCTTAACTAGTGCCGTTCACCAATGCTTTACCAGCCAACACATCGGCTCTTTCGTTTCCCCTGACCCCAGCATGACCAGGACAGTAAATCCATGTAATGCTCTGCGAAGTGTCGAGAAGAGTGACCCATTCAGTTCTGATCATACAATTTTCTATCTTGCGCAGCATACTTTGAGAGTCTGATAGAATAACTGAGTCTGTTGGTGGTTGCGTCGCCAGCCAAAATAGAGCTGCTGTCACCGCTTCCATTTCCATTCTCATACTCGATGTTGTAGTGGGGTAGGCTGTTGACTTCTCAGCTAATTTCTTGCCATTTTGGTAGGCCATGAAACCCCAACCACACCTGCTTGTTTCTTGCGTTACTGAACCGTCTGTGTAAATTATTGTGTGGCTTCGAGTGCTGCAGTATAAGTTCTTGGATCACTGCCTCTGTTCTGTTGGCAGTCCAGTTGCGGCACTCTCTTCCCATCTGTATCACCATTGTTGTCAATAATTTTCTCTTATTGCCAAATGTCACCCATTCACATCCTCTTCCCACTTCCTCCAGCTAACAAACTCCTTAATTAATTTCATCGTCCTGTGCAGCTCATACATAGGTCCATAGACCATTACTTTTTAGTGATGTTTCAATGGGCGAGTATGTTTTTCTGCGCATCTCTTATTCAGATAATTCTTGAGTATCCAGCTTGTCGAAATACTTTTTTTTGGCTAGTAAAATTTCAGTTAAAATTTGGCAAAAATTGTGCAGACTCCTAACTTTTAACACGTTTTCAAATTGTCCAATAAATGACAAAATGACAGACATAAATTTCATTGTTACTAACCCTGCATCATCATTAAGTGTTGTTTCCGCAAGGATGATTGGCTGCAACAAATTTCCAACATCCTGTGTTTCTTGCCTTGGTGGTGCACTCTGCTAGACTGTAACCTCTCCATCTCGTTATGTTACTCTCCCACTTGTATCTCTTTCTACCTCTTGAGCATGTCCCCTCGACATTACCCTCAAGTGAGGTCTTCAACGAGGTGTCATGTCTTTTAATGTGTCCGAAATATTTTATTTGTGTGATCTTTATTTCTTTTAATAATTATTAGTTCATGCGAAGTGTTGCTAGAACCTATTTGTTGGTTTTCTCATCTGTTCATGATGTTCTCCATATTCTTCTGTATATCAATATCTCAAAGGCATCAATTCTGTCTTTTAATTGTTTATTTAGCGTCAATTGTTCTTGGCCATACATGTAATATATAATACATATAGAATTGTATCACTATCATTGTTAACTTGTTTGTAATTTGCTTAGATGTTAATATTTTCCTCATGTCATTGAAAGTACTTTTTAGCAATTAATATTCTCCTTTTAACTTCTGTTTCACATCTTCCGTCATTTGTGACTATGTTTCCAAGATATTGATACTGTTTTACTTGTTGTAGTATCTCTCCATATATGTTTATATTTAGCTCTTGTTCTTCTGCGTGTTTGCTGATTATCATGATTTTTTGTGTGTGGATATTTATATTCAGACCATATTCATTACTTGATTTATTGACTTGATCTGTTAGTTTTTGTAGTTCCTGTTCACTTTCTACTAAAAGAACAATATCATCTGCATATCTCAGTATGTATATTATGTTCCCGCCAATCTTGAGTCCTGGCATTCATTCTATATGTTTAAAGATATTCTCTTTGTAGATATTAAATAGACTGGGTGATAAAGTACATCATTGTCGTGCCCTTCATCTTATTTCTATGTATTGTTTGTAGCTATTTTCACATCTTTGATGAAGTTTGTTACAGATATATATTTCTGGCATTTACACTGACACTTATTTTTGACCAACTTTGTGAAATGTTGAAATGAAATGGCCAAATTCTGGCAAACCTGTCTCAGTTGATCGTGCATGTTCACATTTGCGACATGGTTGTGTCGCAAATTCTGAATTTTATGTAAATGTGACTGAAGATTCGGTTCTATTACTTTTAACTTGGGTGTTGTGTGCGTGTATAAAGGTTTTTATTGAGAATTTCAATGTTTAAATCCTAAGTAAAATCGTAATCGGAGTGTCATTAAGAGATAAAATTAGGAACGATTACAGACAGATGACCAAAACAATACCAGTATTGGAACACATCAAAAGACAACAGATCAAGTGGTTTTCACACGCTTCCAGATTGCCGACAGATAGCATGCCACAAATGACCATGACACATAGACATAACGGTTATAAAGCAAGAGGCAGAACATGTAAAAGATGGATCACAGAAATCAAAGAAGCCATAGGAACAAGCTTACACACAACGCACTAGAAGACCATCTCCAGCGAACTCTTTCATCCCTGACGCCGTAAAGCAAACAAGGGCCACAGAGTATAGATAGAAATCCTAAGTAAAGGGAAGTAATAATGTTTTTGAATATCACATATACTCCTAAACCTATAGTCTCCCTGTGTTTTTTTTTTTTTTTTGGTGGTTAGGTCAATGGTTTTCATAAACCATGGCATAATTGTGTTATCCAGCACTGTCTACCTTTAGAAAGTTTGACTGTTGAGCTTGTTGTACTTCTGAATCTTCAGAGGTCGTGGTTGCAGGTATACATGAGCTGCGACTCCATTATGTTTTATGGTTACAAGCTCTCTTATAATAAAATCCGGAAAAAGATGCAAATCTATTTCTCAGTAATGGACACAACAGGCCACGCAGTCATTTGTACACAATGTCACATTAGCTGAACATAATTGTGTAACAGTAGACAGGCAATACAAACTGCCGAATATAAACATTAACAATGTTCTGAATATGTGATGTTGAGACAAACATGCTGGTCCATACAAACAACACAAGAATCAGAGCTCTATAGATCCATGTATGAGATACCACACCAAACAAAAGCCATAATAAAGGAATAGCGAAAGTCTATTTACCTTCACGTGATGAGTACAATCTACTCATCATCATCATCAGGTGCCATGCCGGGTGGCGTAGGCGGTCATGGCTCTCCACAGCTCTCTGTCCACAGTATTATGTATCAAAGTCGTTGTTGTTTCTTTGCCGTGCCAGGTTGTCAAACTGTCTAATATTTTCTCACGTTGTCGCCCTCTGTCTCTGGTGCCTTCAATCTTGCCTGTTGTGATTATGTTCTCTAAACCTGCCTGTCTCATGAAGTGGCCAAAAAAAGAAGATTGCCTTTTTCTTATATTGTTGATTAAGGTCCGTTTCGCATTTAACTCTTTTAATACCTCTACATTAGTTTTTCTGGCAGTCCATGGTATTCTCAGCATTCTTCTGTAGAACCACATCTCTGTTGCCTCCAATCTCCCACTTTCCAGTTTGTTTATTGTCCAAGACTCGCACCCATATGTTAGTATAGGGGTTATATAGCACTGCAGAACTCTCTTTCTCACCTCTAATGACAAGGTCATATTACACAGTATATTTTTCTGAATGTTGTTTTTGCCTGTCCTATTCTGCATCTTATTTCTGTTGAACTTCTTCCATCTGCTGTTATAATTGTACCTAGATATTTGAATTGGACCTGTTTTAATACTATATCATTCACTATGATCTTGCAAGGTGCGTTATTTTCTTTCTTTGAAATAACCATTACTTCTGTTTTCTTGATATTTAGGAAGAGGCCTTTCTCTTTGCTTTCTGTGACTACTACTTTAATTAAGTTTTGAAGGTCTTCCTCACTTTTTGCAATCAGAACAGTGTCATCCGCATATCTCAAATTATTTATGTTATGTCCTCCCACTGATATTCCTGGGATATCTACTATTGCACGCAATATGTTTTCACTGTATAGAGAGAACAGGTCTGGTGAAAGCACGCATCCCTGTCTGACTCCTTGTTTTATTTGTTGAAAAGGGCCAAATTGCTTTCCTACTCTTATTGCTGCTGTTTGTTGCCAGTACATGTTCTTGATTATTCTTAAATCCTTGCTGTCAATGTACAGATTAATCTACTAAACAGGCAATAACTGGTCATAATATTTCTACTCATAACTCGACATAATACAATCAACTGCTATATGTACATACAATTCAAAAATGGTAACGCGTCATAGTGTACATGTTATCAATGTTATCAAGTTAACCCGACCGTGTGTTGACGAGGCCCTAAAGGGGAGCAAAGAATAGCAACACTGTTTACCTTCCACGCATGTCGCAAAAGGCGACTAAGGAGGTTATGGGATGGAGTTGGCTGTCCCATTCCATATAAGGTCAGTGCTCCAAAGCCATGCTGAAGT
Source organism: Meghimatium bilineatum (assembly GCA_034231615.1). NCBI lineage: Eukaryota > Metazoa > Mollusca > Gastropoda > Stylommatophora > Philomycidae > Meghimatium > Meghimatium bilineatum. Next base: position 30,428,543 of record CM067300.1, on the reverse strand, counting down.
CGGATGTGTCAGGCCGAAAGGCGCAGATATCGCAGCAATGCTGTAAACCATGGCAGAACGCATTTCGTTCTCTGGACTACATCCTGCTAATCTGCAGGAGTTTGAGAACGAACGCAGAAGAAGAAGAGATCAAGCCAACCAAACTGCAAAACATATCACCAAAAATTAGCAAACTATGACACATTAAGGCGCACATAATGGACTTCTGATACACATATGAATGTTAAAGTGTTCCACAGAACACGAAATAGAAATCATCATCAAATATGTACACACACACACACACAAAACAACAATAACACGAAGGTCATGTATGTTTCATTTTGTGTGTGTCCTCAGATGGCTGGTGAGTCGAACCCAGGTTCTGAAAGAAATGATGCAGTGCGAGCACGAATATAGAAGATCTTGATAAAGAATATCAGTCTTATCTCCTTTTTTGTTTTTTTTCTCAGAAAGCCTGCAGTGTTATACTCTTATCACAAGTTGTAATACCCTCGCTGATCTGACCATTCTAAGATGCACGATCAAGTTCCGTGGTTTCCAAAGAGCTTGGATGAATCATTTGTATTAATATTTGACAGATGGTTGCCAAGGTACAGAAACAAATTTAGATTGCTAAGTTTATTTTACGATGTACGGTAATGGAGAGATCGGCATAGGGGACTCGCTGTTTTAATTAGTACATTTCGACACTTTTTAATGTACTGATGGTGAGACCAAAATCACTACATACCAGAGCGAAGATAAAGAGCAGGGAATTTCAGTACATTCCCGTGCTAGTGGCCTCGTTCTTAACGTTTTTCATTCTGGAAAGTCATTAGTCTAAATCTAAATATGCGTCTTTTATATGTTCAACATGTCCCTGATATAGCAGTGAGAGTGTGAAGTTATTTCTCGAAGGTCACGTTTAAGGGTGACAAGCTAGAGGTAACGTATGTTGAAAATACATCTTGGGATGGACATAGTTTAGTGAGGCGCACAGATAATGACCACAAGGCAAGAGGAAGTGAATGTTCGATGCCCAATGAACTATTCTTCCACGAAATTGCGTGCACTCATAGGATTAGTCGGACTAGGCTAGTCCCTACTGATTTTAGTGTTTTAGTCCTGTTACTTTTAGTTTAATTTATGAGCCATTAAAACATTCAAAAGATGCTTAACAAACAGCAGTACTATTTTTCACTTTGTCAGTTTGTGCAATAGTATTTTTTCATTGCGACTACTAATGCCATTACGCTATACCGACATATCTCCTAACGATTTTATTGTTTGTACTGTTTGTCCCTGTCCTTGTAAGTTCAGATTAAGTTCATTTAAATGTGTGCTAATGTTAGTCAGAAACATCAACTTTAACACTTTAAATGAGCAAGGAAACCCCGCTAATCGATTTATAATCAACTTTATACAGGAAACGTGAAGAGTCTGCGTGCCATTTAAAATTGCCATTTAAAGTGTGGCACGCTTGCCATAGGTTGCCGACCCCTGCTCTGGTCTACATCCTGCTGGAAATCTAGTAGGACAGTTGTCCTGCTACAAGAGAGATCCGGCGGGAGTTTGAGACTGAACGTTGAAGACGAAGAGTTTTCTTACATAATATGAACCATTTTTGGTGAATGGTTTTTTTCCAGCATGAAAAAATGCGAATTGTTGCTATATCAAGGTTGTACAAGTATTAACGGTTACATTGCGCGTAATGATGTCGCGGAAATGTTAGAATACTCTTGTCTAAGCTCACAGCTCCCTAACTTAACAGACAAGAACAGGTCACCATATTTCGACTCAGAACTGGACACAATAGTCTAAACAGCCATATGTATACAAAATTTAAAATTGGCACACCAGCAAAGTGTATTTGTGGAAAGGCGAACCAGATTTGAGAACATATCCTTCAAGAATGTGCAAACTATGACACATTAAGGTGCACATACTGGCCTTCTGATACACCTAGGAATGTTATACTTTATGGTACAAAACAAGAAATGGAAATACTGTTCAATTTATACAAGAAACAACACTGCAGATATAGACATTATTAGCGAGCGAAAGAAGGAAAAAAAAATAGCCCCCTATATAATCTATACGAAAGAGGACGAATACACGAAACAGTTTGAGAAGCACTGTTTTAATCTCAAATATCTAAACCTAGATCACCCAACAATTTTCATGTGTTCAACCATTCTCAGTTGACTTTATCAATATGGATTTTCAATTTCAGGAGACGCCACTGAATTAACAAAGGTTTGCTGCAATCCGCCCTTAGATAAATTGTCGTCATACTTGACAAAAACATCCATTCATTGTAGAAGACGATCGGTTCAAAGGATCCTTTCAAATTTCCGAGAGTTCGTGTACTTGTCATGTTAGCCAGCAAAATTAATATCTTAACTACAATTCATAGTCAGTATTAGAGAAAATGAGACCCGGGGAGGGAGGGGGAGAGAGGAAAAAAAAACACCCACAAATAATAAGCGATTTGTAGGTGTCAGTATTTCACATTAATGAGTCTGAAATATTTCATTCCGGAGACCACAAAACCGTGCTTCCAGGGGGGGGGGGGTGGGGTGGGGTGGGGGAAACCCAGCTGAATTGTAGTCTTACAGATCCTAAACCGTAACCCTATGTAATATAGAACGTATAAGCTAATGATAAATCACGCCTTCAAAATTGACTCATTCAACTATTCCCTTGATTTTCGTTGGCTGTCACACAAAGTATTGTTGTAATGACCAATGCAACTTACAGGAATAGAAAAATGAGTCATTAAGAAGACTTTATTTCTCATTAAAAGTTATGGTTTCGCGATCAAAAATATGTCAGGCCACGCTAATATTCGGGATAATGAGAGAACAGACAAATGTACATCACTGACACTAATCAATATACGGGGCGTGACAATAAGTAAGGGGGTGGGTGTACTGAAACTACACAATGCATGTGTACTAAATGCTGACACAGCAACTAAATAAACATCAAAGCTGCGATTTGAGAAATTCGTTTTAAATGTGGAACTACATAATTGGACGCCTTTGTGGCAGATTAAGGAGCGGTGTCAATCAGCGAGCCACATGAACCGTTAGCTATGCCTACCCTTCATATTCTGCTAGGGAAAACCTAACACCAATGAGGCTAACGGGAGAGCAATGATGTCGGTTAATAACCAATACAAATTAGGCATTATACATTGCTGTCTTGCAAAGACACGGTGTTTGTCTTCTTTCTTTCCTTCGTTTGGGAATGTGCCTATTGTCTATTATCGTTTCCCAGGAAATGATGGTTGATTGTTTCCTCACTTGTCATTAAGGGTAGGGGTGGGAGCATCAGTTGTTGGTCCAAGGTCAGATGTGTTGCCTTGATTGCATTGGGATGTGCCTATATCTGCAAATACAAAATCTTAGTCCAGTATATGTACCCTCTGAGAACCCTGGGCGCTAACAGAAGCGACAAAATGAGAAAACTTACAGCATGCGAAATGAAATGCCTGAGAAAAGCCGCTATATTGACCAAATTAGACAAAATAAGAAATTATGAAATCAGGAGAAGAATCGGTATACGACCATGCACATCGAGAAACATCAAATATAAGGGTTTGGACACTTTATAAGAATGAATCATAACCAAGTATCAACAAAATATATAACATAACAAGATCCGGATTCAAGGCCAAAGGAAGACCTAGAAAAATATGGATAAATAACATCAAGACAACACTGAACAAATACAAATTAAACGTAGCCAATGGCACACATCTGGCCTTGGATAGACAATTAAAGCTCCTAACCACTAACCCTACGCTTAACGGCAAGTGTGGATATTCTGACCATCATCCATCTGGGGATAGACAATAGACAGCAAAACAATTGTCTACGTCATACATCTTAGCTAATACGACAACTGCAATGTTTTAATTGGTAACTTTAAGTGTAGCCTGCTAATGACAAACACGGATCAATAAAAAGTCAACCAACGATTACGGATGTTGTGGTTCCGCGATAAAAACCTCAATATTTATTACTGTAGAAGCTTCAATATAATAAAATATGACTACGTCTGCTGTTAAATAGAACGTACCTTACTATATAAAACTAGTATGTAAAGTTCCCTTCCTAGCGAATTTGTGGCCTATTGGAAAAAGGGGGAGGGGGCTATGCGGTGCTAGACAGACATTTTTCATTTTCTAACGACATACCTAGGTAAAAGATCTATTAAAATATTGTCATTCGTTCATCCAGGTCAGCCAAAGTGGCAGGACCAGCTGTAAGGCCTTATAATCTGGAAAACGCTGGACAAATATGTCTCTTCTATAGCCTCCACTGAGTGCTGGTAGTTCATACAAGTTCGTAGACATACTTCATCTAGTGATGTTTCACTGGTCTCCTATGTTTGCTTCTGTATTTGAGATATTTGTTACCTGAAGCCACTGTTTTTCGTTTACAAGTAAATTCAGGAAGGAAGCCAAAGGATAAATTAAAAATTCTTTGAGTCTAATAATTTGCTGTTTGTAACATCCCTTGTAGAACTAATACTGATGTTATGTGTTATATGTTTGTTGTTACTCAGGATACTTCAATACCTGTACGGAATGTTTGTCGCTGTTGTAATAGTCCTTGTCTAGATTGGTCCGTTCTCAGTGACTTGAGTGCACAGTTTGAATGTCTTGACAAAATCGCATCTTTTAATGGAGATGCGGTTAGTCAAGTACGGAAAATCTCGTGTACGAGAGATGCTAGGCGATTTGGTGCCGTTGAACGGACTGGTTCAATTCCCGTTAGACTCAAGAATTGTTCTTCATTTACGTCTGGACTTCTTCTCAGAAGATTGAAAATTTGCATGTAGGATACTTCAAATATAAGCATGTACTACGTGAACGAAAGAATAAAGCGGAATGCTTTGTGATATGGTTTACAGCTTAGATACGATATCTGCGACTTTCGATCCGACAAATCAGACTGTAACAATAAATTGAAGGTTAAGTACTGGAAAAAGTTGTTGTTGTTGTTGTAGATGCTGGTGCTGCACGTCGCGTATAGCCTGTGGAGAATTGACACGTGACTCCTTTCAGAGATAAATCACATGGATCTAAAATGCACATTCTACACACGACGTCGGGTGCGGGATTCGAACTTGCGATATCTTGAGCACAAAGCGACAAGATTAACCACTACGACATTGGAGATCACCTCATTACTTTCAACATGCATGGCTGGTTACAGTTACAATTACTTGCCTCTCTTATCAGCCCCGGTAACGTACAAGATATCGTATATTACATTGTTTCATATAAACGCAACTAAAACTACCCGTATATTAGACCAAGTAAGCAGGATTTATTAGTTATTAATGACATTGCATTGATAATTCGAAACCCCCTGACTTGCACGTAGTTAGTGCTATACACAAAATATTCGGTTATACGCAAATTGTATCCGTTGAGACTTGTATTGGGGCTTTTAAGGGGCGGAGTGAATAACGGGGAAAGTTCTGTAACGGCGTCTATCATGGAAATTGAAGAAAGTGTGTGTGAAGTTTAGCATTTAATAAAGTAGAGCTTATCTGTAAGGCAAATGTGTACAGTTGTAGTCCAACGGTATCTCTTGTCTCTCTATTGGGTACAGTTTTAACACAGTGGATTACGTAATTTAAGGGTATGTGCTATTCTTTTTACTGTGTAACTCGCACTGAGTCTATATGTAACATTTGTTAGAAAAAATACAGAACAATATATATATATTTATATATGTTTATGTTGCCTGTTGTCTAGTCTTAGGTGGATGCTGATAATACTGATCAACATTTACCTTCAAGAGTAGGAGTGGAGGCTTCAGCTTTCCGTCCAAGGCCAGATCTGTGATCCCGGTTACGCTGTATCTATATATTTTATAGATTTACTTCGATGTTACCTATGCATACTTTCCTGGTTTTTCTTTGCGTTGGTGATCTGACCGGTTCTTTAAAACTATATTCTCTTGTTGGGTTTTGGATGTGCTCTTTTATCACAAGATTTATCGATTATTAGATCCGTATCATTGCTGTCTAAGTATATTCAATGCATGATATATTTCCAATGAAACCCGCAGATAAGTGAGGGCAGTTTAGGGGATTCAAACAGCAATTCTAGAAAGTTAAAACATGACATTTAGTAGTACGACAATCAATAAAAGGTAAAGTCAAGGTAGGTCCCATGGTAGTAACCTGAAGTCGGGAATGAAGATAACTTTCATGTAATAAGCTGCAGCAACTATTAGGTGGGGTGGCTAGTTTCCTTCCATGTTGTCTTTACCTTCCGTAATTCATGTGTCAGGTATTAATTTACAGCTTACTTGACTGAAGAAGTGGTCGTGTCAAGCGATAAATAACATCCGGATTTTTTTTTGCCTGGACATGGTTTCGGACCAGGCACGCCGTAACCAAAGATACTGCTGCTGTAAAACAAGTTTCCACGGACAATAGAGTTATGCGGATAAAAGTAAAGACAAGTTTAACTCAATCAGAGTAGGATGAAGTACCCCGACTGTTAGTCGAGGTATCAAGTCGAGATAACTTATGGACACAAAGTCATGCCAATGAGCGGCCACTGAGAAAGAAAACAAAAATCTCACAAGATTTGTCAAGAAAGTCGTCATCATCACTACATAAGCGACAAATGCAAAGAAGCTGGGAGAATGTCAGAGAGTTGCGACAAACAGGAGGATGAGAAGAAGAAGGTAGAGATGAAAACCACGTGTATCAGTAGGTTTGTAGTAAACAGATGTGCCGAGGTAACGGGGATGAATAGTGTCAATAATGCCAAGAACTTGACAGAAGTTGGAGAGATTCGATGTGAATTGAATTGCAGCGTTAAAGTTATTGATTGTCTATTGTCTGTCCCCATGTCAATAATGATTCATCTTATTCATACTTGCCGCTAAACGTAGGTGTGGGAGCTTAAGCTGTAGTTTAAATGCCAGATGTGTTGCATTTAGTCCATGTTTCCTTAAGACTATCTTGATATTTTCTATCCACTGTTTTCATGGTTTTACACCCGGAGATTCTTTTGTTATATTCTCTTATTGGTATTTGGTTTGGGCTTATTCTCATAAGTTGATCGAACCTTTTTACTTGCTGTCTCTCTATGTGTTCAATACATGACATTATACCAACTCTTTTCCTAATTTCTTAATTTCTTATTTTATCTAGTTTAATAGCCATAGTAGCTTTTATCAGAAACTTTATTTCACATTTGTTCAAAATTGTTGACAAATTTGATAAAGCAAATTAGTATATCTAAAAGAAACAAAAAATCCCCGCCCGCCCCACCCCATTCTTTAATCTTATATTAAACAGTGTAGTTTTTTTGCTTGTTTTTATAACAACAAACCAATTCCACTAAATATCTTCACCACTTTTGTGTTCACCATTTTACTGGTTATTTCCCGTTACAGCCAGATGTTTTTCAGTGGATCCTTCAAATTTTTAAGGTGATACACGATTTGTATAACATTCTGCATGCATGTAAATATTTAAAAAAACAAACAATTATTGCCAATAATTTGTGCAAATACAATTTGTGTGTTTATTTGTGCAAGGTTAATATTTCTTATGCAGTTTCGGTATCAGCAAAGAGATAAATGATCAGTTATTAAAACAACTGAGGAATTTAAATATCTTAGGAAAAAGCTGACTACGTTGAAATAAGATGTCTTAGAAAAGCAACAAACAGAACAAGAAGAGATGTGAGGAATGAAGAGATTACAAGAACTGCTGGAACAACATCTGTGGTCAAATATTTAAAAAGAAAAGAGACTTAATCGGTTCGGCCAGAATGAGAATGAGCCCTTATTGGTCAGTGGCAATATCATTCAGCGTGAAAATGGAAACATCAAGATACAGAAGAAGACCAAGATGAAAAAGGATTGAACGAATTGCCAAATCTCTGACAATATCACAATATTACTGCATATCAAGGAACCAAACGTGTATAGCCCGAAAACCAACTGTCATTCAATGCTGCGATGCACTGTTGCAAAAGTAGAGAAAAGACGATTAGGTGGTTTTTTTATTTTTCTAAAAATGAAATATTCAGTATTGATTTACTTTAGTTTATTTCTACATTAATATTTATCATAAAAACATTTTATAGAGAAATGGATAACACCCCAATTAATATAAACCTTTTTCAATTTTTTTTTTTTTTACATATCATGAACCTAACAAATTCCTGGTTCCTAACACACTTTAAATATTCAGTAATCATACTTTTATCATAGAAAACCTTAAATGGGGTAGATACTAAAAGTCGGCTAATGTTTTCCTTAAAAATAACAAAAATTCAACGACCTTCAGTTAGGTATACATTTCGCTCAGCATTGCCCACCCAGATCACTGCTGGCATCACGAAATTTGAAAAAGAAAGAACACTTCGGTCAATCCACAAGCGCAAGAAGCGGAAGGACAAATCCGAAAATTCTTCTATCCCGAGAACCTTCAGCACTCCTGCATGCACTGCAATAGAACTTTCCGTGCACGAATCGGACTTATCGGGCATCTACGAACTCACAAACCAATTTAGTTAATTACCAATTGTAATATATATATTTTTTCATCGCATTTAATGTTTTTCATGCCATGCTCATCTTCGCTTGCGAAGGAGGAACATCATCATCATCATCATCATCATACTTTCCCTCCTCTAACCCTTACCAAAGACGCATCTACGGCGCTGATTCCTATTATATTTTAGATTTCAACATTTCTAAAATGCCTGTCTAATCATGTCTACACTGACAATCTACACTACAATTTTATTTCACATTCGAATATATTTCTCTTGTGTGAAGATGTTTTAGTCTGACACCGTTAAAAGTGCACAAATATGAAGATATTAAGGGTAAATATTTTGACATTGTTTCTGTTTGAAACATTAATAACACAGAGTGGTCTCTGTCGATGATACTATCGAGTTGAGCAGCTGCTACTTGAGAGAAAGTTCATAGTTTCTAGATGAATCAATCTGAATTCAGTTATGATCGTGAAGCCTGTGCGCCGAGAAATTAGCTGCTGTCTGAGAAATTAGCTGATAGTCTCTGTAAAAATAGTTTTTAAAAAAAAGTTTGACAGTAAAAGAAATACTAATAACCCAATAAAATCCAATAAAAACGTCAACATAAACGTTATTTATTTTTTGAAACATAAACTATTTCTGGCTTCCATCGTTATTCAAATATTTATTTTGTTCCAAATTTGTTTCAATACTCCTACATTTGAGAATTATCAAAGCACTTTTATGTATACATTTTTTTGAAGTACTTTTGGCGTTTCAAATTGGCTTAAGTACATCTCATGTTAAAAATGTGTCTAACAAATCTCTTACAAATCTTCGATCTTCCTGTTGTCAGAGATCTTAAAAGTACAGGTAAGTTGACAGTGTCATACCTGCCTTGACAATAATAGGTTCTCTGTGTGATTTGTAGAGCGTCATATAAGACAGTGGCTCTAAACCTTTACTCGTCATGACCCACTGTAAGTTAAATTAATTTATTCCTTCCATCCTTCCACCCTGAAGACTTAAAAGAAATCTGTCATCATTTTTAAAGCATTATCATTATTTAACTTATTTATTTATACCGTTTAGAGTTAGTTCAAATAGTTATCTACCTTTCTGCTTGCTTTCTAAACATGGCCAGATCCCCGCCCTCCCCAGTTGTCAATATTCTCTTCGTGATAGCTTCCCCCGTTGAGAATCGCGGGTTAGTACATATTTTTACTGTGGTACTTGCAAAATTCGTCTTCTTCAGTGTTCATTCTCAAACTCCCGCTGATTCTCTCGTATGGCAGGACAATTTTGTCGACTCTTGCTCCAATCTTTGCATGTTGCGGAATGATAGAAAAGCCACACGAGCCTTGCCTTTACTCCATCTGAGTAGGGGATTTCTTCTCAGAGCATAGTATACCGCTGAAATATTAACCTTGTGAGTATGAAATAAAGGTTTGGAGAAACCTACCCATTACACATAGGAAGTAAGAGCTAACCCATTACACATAGGAAGAATTCATGAGACTAACGGGAATTGAACCACCAAATCGCCTAGCAACTATTGAACACGCGTTCTTCCGTACTTGACTAACCGCATCTTCAAAAAAAGATGCGATTTCATCAAGCCTTTCAAACCGTGCACACAAAGTCAACAGAACGGACTGATCGAGACAAGGACTATTACAACAATAACAAACATCCCGTACAGGTTTGAAATATCCTCAGTAACAACAAACATATAACATAATATCCGTATTAGTTATACAAGGGCCGATAGGTCTTCTTGTAAACAAGGATAACATATATAGACAATACAATTTTGCTTCGAATAATTGTTTATACACGTAAATTTAAGTAGGAAGCCAGAGGACGATTTTTACAAATTCTTGAGACTAACGGGAATTGAACCAGTCCTTTCAACGGCACTCTTTCGGTCCGTTCTGGTGACTTTGTGTGCACGGTTTGAAAGGCTTGATGAAATCGCATTTTTTTTGGTAGTCAAGTATGCGGTTAGTCAAGTACGGAAGAACACGTGTGCAATAGTTGCTAGGCGATTTGGTGCCGTTGAACGGACTGGTTCAATTCTCGTTAGTCTCAAGAAGTTTTAAAAATTGTCATCTGGCTTCCTACTTAAATTTACTTGTATACACATAGGAAGTAAGAGCTAACCCATTACACATAGGAAGTAAGAGCTAACACATTACACATAGGAAGTAAGAGCTAATCAATCGTAATTTCTGGGGATTGATAGAACAAGAAAAACCGTTGTAACAGTGTTTTCAAGACGAACATTGGTTTCAATCATATTACTAGCTGCTCGTTCGTGTGTTTCCGAGACCTTAAAAGGAAGACAAGAATAGCAAACATTGTTATCGGTTATGCATGTCCTATGAGGCGACTAAGTAGGTTTGCGCTGAAATTGACAATTTCACCACATGTATGGTCAAAGTGACATAGAAACCATCTTGAAGTCGTATCTGTGTATGACCGAAAGGTGCATCTTCGAGGTCAAGCTGTAAATTATGCCACAATGTATTCTGACTGAATCTGACTAGCCTACAGGAGTTTGAGAACGAACGCAGAAGAACAAGCTGCTACATGTCTGTGTACCTACATCGATCACTCAATATCCAAGCTATTTCATTGAACCCTCCTTATCCCTTACTGTGTCAGCAGTACTTTGTACACATTTACTTTGGCTCAACATTCACTTACGCCGGATCGTTTCTTACAATCCCAACCCACACATACAGGCACTGTAATCTGTTGAAGAAAACTTAAAACTATCGATCTTTGAAGTCTGTCTGAAGGTATAGTACATTTCTACCCCCAATCACAGGCCGATAGTTTATCGATAGATCGAATATATCAGCTGACTCGATCATTCTGAAATAAGGTTATTAGCTTCATAATTCATGCTGGTGTTTACCGGTAGATAAGAAACGACATCTCGAGGCTGAAATAAGTGAAAGAATTAATGATAAGGGAAATCAATTCTGTGCAAGTGGAACAACTTCAGAAATTCTGGATATATTATGGAGTGTAAGTATGAATTTATTTAATCCTTTTACAACGTTATCATAATTTACTTAACGTTTCTTTAATATGTCAAGTTATATGATTGCAATACATGTCGTAAGAGACAATTAAGGAGCTACATAAGGGTGGTCTTGAGTGTCGCATCCACTTGAGGTTTAAATGTATACAAAGTTATGGAAAAATCGAATTCAAGAGAAGCAGAGATATCACAACAAAGCTGTATATAGTAACACAACAAATTTCGTTTCCTAAATGACATGTATATGAATCTAAGTTAGAAGATCATAATGGAGGGGATGATGTCAGGAGAAGAAAAAATACACGCAGACCATGTAGAAGATGGACGCAAGACATTAAAGACCACCTGAACATGGCAGTAACAAAAGTAGGAATGCTGGCTCAAGATAAACAAAAGTTTCGAAAGGTTGTGATACTTCATACATCCTGTTCATGATAAGGTACCTGATGATGATGATAAAATGGCATAATGATATTCTACAGGAGGGCAAGAAAGAACACAGAAGGAGAAATAAGTAATGTCAATACAATTTTATCGAAATATTTTGAAATATAGTTGGAATCTGAAGAGGAGTGACAGCACACATGTTGTATAGGTATGCACATTTTATGTACAGGCAGCAACTACCTAAACTATACACACTAACAAGAATTGAGGGTACTAGCACAGTAATTCTCAACGTGTGCCCTAGTGCCGCATGGAGATAATCACAGGGGCAGAGAGATTAAAATATAGAAATGTGAATATGGGTGGGGGGGGGCAACGACCCGTCAAGGGGGAGGGGGCCACATGAAGGTAACTATTTGAAAGACAAACAACACATTTTATAGTGGTAAAGCTTACCGTCCGTGTTAGCTTACAAACCTTTGGTAGCTTGCAAACTGTTAGTAGCTTACAAACTGTTGGTAGCTTACAAACTGTTGGTAGCTTACAAACTGTTGGTAGCTTACAAACCTTTGATAGCTTACAAACCTTTGGTAGCTTGCAAACTGTTAGTAGCTTACAAACTGTTGGTAGCTTACACAGAAAGTTAATGACACTTTTTCTGGACACCAGTGGGACCACGACAGAAAATGTGTCCCAAAAGGTGAACGTAAACTAAACATATGTTAAGAACCCCTGCGCTACTCGACAAACATGTACAATATATCAACACAAACTTCAGACATATCAACACAAACTTCAGACATATCAACACAAATTTCACATTTGTTTACCACCTTCACATTTTTTACAATAATTGTTCACAGCTTTATAATTTTCATTATTATTTTTCACAAGGGTCTAACATTGTAATGTTTGATAGTGATATAGACAGCACATGTACAATTTTTCTCCAATTTTCTATCATATATTCTGAATCATTTTTGGAAACATATCCACTCAAACATGACATTTTCACCTGTTCTTGAAACTTTAGATATAGGTAATATAATACTTATCACCGAATTCCAGAGCTGTGTGTAGCGAGTGACATGACAGTTACTACACGTTAAACCAAGTATGCAAGTGATAACTTTTTATTTAACTGACTCACTCATGCTGAAGTCAGATTAGCCCGGACGAAATGCTTAGATATCGCGACCACACTGTAAACCACGAGACAATGCGTTCTTTTAAATATACTACATGCTGCTAATTAGCAGAAATGTGAGAACAGTAGCTAAAGAAACAGAAAAGAAAGAAATGTATAACTATCCCTTCAATCAGGGAGGCCGCAATTGTACACTTTACTATAATTTCTACAGTTTCTACTTATGAAATCTTTTATTTGAGACACACAAATTTGCATTTGTACATAAATATTTTACAAATCTATTTCAGAAGTCGACCAAAAAATGTCTGAGTACATTAGTGATCTCATCCAAGATTTGACATGTCCAGTTTGTTTGGAATTTTTCATTCATCCAATCATATTACCTTGCTGTCACGTTCTGTGTCAGCGCCCATGTGCTGAGAACATCATATCTGTAAATTGTATCCGCTGTCCAGTCTGCAGGTAAGTACACTTTACTGTTGTTCGTTCATTGTCCAGTCTGCAGATCTGTACGACATAATTGATTTCGTCCGTTATCCACTCTGAAGGTAAGTACACCATAATGTTGGTCGTCCATTTTCCAGTCTGTAGGTACTCCACAATAGTGTTTGTCACTTACCCAGTCAGCAGGTAATTGAAATATAGTGGTGTTCATCCGTTGCCCAGTTTGCAGGTGAGTGCACTATAATTCCCCTCCGTTGAAGTCGATGAAGACAGTTCGAGCTCAACAGCGATAGAAATAATGATGATGACAAAGATAATGACTTCTGTAGGTCTGAATATGACTATTATTTCTTTGGACAACTGGAATGTCCTCTCACATTCCAAGCATGTGTAGGATGGTATGTGAGACATTGCGCTGCTATACGAAGAAGGAAGCAGTGATATGCGGAGATAGCGATTTGAGTGCCACGGACAAAAGTATCAAACACTAATCAAGACCTGTCTTGTCCTAGAGGGTCCACCTATCAACAGCAGGACCATTGATACACATTAAAGAAGATTTTGAGCTATCCGAGGATCACATGTCGTTAAGACATTATGTATTTGATGACATATTACGAAGTTCAGAGTAAATTGTAATGATTGTATGTGTTTAATGATAAATGATTAGGCAATTGTAATAGTACAGCTGTTTAAAGATATCTGTTTAGGTAATAGGAATGAGCATCTGTTTGAAGGTATTTGTTTAGACAATTGGAATAGTACAGTTGTTTGAATATATATGTTTATGTAATGGTATGTCTGTTAGAATTTGTTCTGTTTAGGTAATGGTACATTTGTTAGAAGATATTCTGTTTAGGTAATTGGGGTGGTACATCTGTTCTGTTTAGGCAATGATACACTTGTTAGAAGATTTCTGTTTAGTAATCGTACAGCTTTTTAAGGACATATAATCGGGCACTACCTTCGTACAGATACCATGAGATGAAAATTGTTGCCACGACATTGTGGAATACTTGGAAAGGAGAAATGGGATCGTCTGTCTATGAAGGGTGTTGTTGACGATGTGCCAAATGTACCAATACCTTATCATCAGAAACAGATGATCAGAACTGTTTATGACAATGTTTGAAGCTGGAAACGTTAGTATGTGGAGACATTTTCTATATAACAATATGAAAACTTTTTGTATACAGTATATAATCTACCAGATGGTGATGAAATACAATTATATTTATCCTGAAAGAAGAACGATAGTGGGAATTTGTAAACAATACACCTTCTCAAAAACGGTCCCAGATCCACGAACAGAAATATGTGACGGTTTAATTACTGACATTATCAATGTTATATAATGACAACTTTAAACATTACCAATAATAACGTATTTTATACAAAGCAGAGATGTGCAAAATGCGTTCCAGGGATTTAGTCAGGCCGGCCAAGACATTTTCACTAGCTCATCAGACTTAACGCATTTAGTCAGGCCGGCCAAGAAATTTTCACTAGCTCATCAGACTTAACGCATTTAGTCAGGCCGGCCAAGACATTTTCACTAGCTCATCAGACTTAACGCATTTAGTCAGGCCGGCCAAGACATTTTCACTAGCTCATCAGACTTAACGCATTTAGTCAGGCCGGCCAAGACATTTTCACTAGCTCATCAGACTTAACGCATTTAGTCAGGCCGGCCAAGACATTTTCACTAGCTCATCAGACTTAACGCATTTAGTCAGGCCGGCCAAGACATTTTCACTAGCTCATCAGACTTAACGCATTTAGTCAGGCCGGCCAAGACATTTTCACTAGCTCATCAGACTTAACGCATTTAGTCAGGCCGGCCAAGACATTTTCACTAGCTCATCAGACTTAACGCATTTAGTCAGGCCGGCCAAGACATTTTCACTAGCTCATCAGACTTAACGCATTTAGTCAGGCCGGCCAAGACATTTTCACTAGCTCATCAGACTTAACGCATTTAGTCAGGCCGGCCAAGACATTTTCACTAGCTCATCAGACTTAACGCATTTAGTCAGGCCGGCCAAGACATTTTCACTAGCTCATCAGACTTAACGCATTTAGTCAGGCCGGCCAAGACATTTTCACTAGCTCATCAGACTTATTTTATACTACTAATGAGGCCGAAATACATCTCCATGGAAATAAAAAGGCAAATACTAAATTCAATTTTCATACCAACAGTGTTTTATACATTTCATATATGGACACTAACAAAAGAACAAGAGAGATAGCTTGGTACGTGTGAAATGAGATGTTTAGGATAAACAACAAACAGAACAAGAAGAGATCACGTGAGTAATGAAGACATTGCAAGAGCTGTTGGAACAAAATCTGTGGTCCAGTATATTGAAAAACATAGACTGAAATGATTCGGATACTTAATGAGCCTCATTTCCAGTCACAAGAGCATACAACATGAAAATTGAAACAGAAAGATACAGAAGACGAACTAAAAGAAGGTGGATTTGAAGGAACTACTAACATTCTGAAACATCACAATATTACTGCACACCATGCGACTTTTTCTGCAATAGCCCGAAAACCGATCGTTATTCAATCGTCATTACAGCAAAATAAGAGAAAAGATAACATAATGAGGTCGAGGTAGCTGTTAATGAACTGACTTCCTCTTCGCTTGATCATGGTTTCATTTCCAGTTCCAATGGAATAAATATTTAAAATAACCATCGAATTCTAGGTCTGCCGTGCCTAATAAAACAGGTACCATATCTTCCGGGAAAGTAATTACGGCTGTCGTGACACTGACTACATCATCTATTGATTATGAAAAATCAATGAAAATCATCAATGAAAAATACGCACCACCTTATTACCCAATACTTCATAATGGTATAGAAATGGGAACATTTTCTTTATTTAATGTTACTGTTTCCTGAGCTCAGAAAATATAAAATCACACGCTATCTAAACTAAACTGTAAAATACACGCTCGTTTCTAAATCGCATAAGCAGGAGAGTATTACCTCAACTTGTTGATTTTACCTGCTGAAAACAGTGTTGCCCGTCGCTTACTTCTGGTTTTCGACAATAAAGTCTTCACTCTACAGAAAGTTGTTTCACGTATAAACAGTTGTTGAACCTCAAAGTATTAAAGCAAAGAAGAAAAGAATGTAAAGCAGTTGTCTCCGTCCCACTTGACGACTGCTAAATGTTGTCATCCCACGAAGCTTGGAGATAAGGGGAGGAGAGGTATCGACCACCCACGTCCCTTAGAAAATTAAAAAAACACACAAAATTTAGCACTAGAAATCCTGTACAAATGTGTGTTAAACCACTCTGTTTACGATTGTTTTTAACAAAAGGTCATCAAATTTCTCATAAAAAAGTGGGACTTACACCCGAATGCCTAATTTTTAGATAAAACTCTCCCTCTTCACTGAAAACATACCTACGTCCTCGCTGGCAAAAAAAAATGCCTTCACGCCAATGGTCTAAAACAAAAACATGGAACAATTCATTAAAAAAATTACAAAGAGGAAGATTTTGGTTCCATCATCTCAGAGATATCCGAGTCGTAGAACTCTAATATGAGCGAGGCGTAACACTCTAATGTGAGCAAGTCGTAACACTCTGATGTGAGAGAATCGTGACACTATGATGTGAGTCGCAATACTTTGATGTGAGTGAGGTGTAACACTCTGATGTGAGTGAGGTGTAGCACTCTGGTGTGAGTGAGGTGTAGCACTCTGATGTGAGTAAGGTGTAGCACAGTCAGGCAACAGAAATGTAGCACTCTGAAGTGAGCTAGACTCTAGACATGCAGTACAATGTGCTTTGAGACTACCTTTATATTTATGATATGACCCAGCGGTTCTTAATATGTAGTCCGATGTAATGAAAAATTAACTCTTTATGTCGCTAGCCTATTAAATAGGCACATAACAAGGGTAGCATATCTTATTCAAGACGTAGCTATCAGTAGTTTGCCATTGCTTTTTGAACGGTCTGGATGCACAATTGCCTGTGGTGAGGATCGAACTCTGTACCACTTCGCCACAGTGCCGGACAATAGGTACATAATTTAAGTTAATTTTACTTTTCTTCTAATTAATCGGTTTTTTAGTTATTTTATGATATAGGATTATAAAAAAGGTGGTTTAGAATGTGTTTACTAAGAATTAACAGCACCTAGTATATTCTACAGATGAATTGTGACTATTTCAAATGAACGAAATTTTTACAAAACTAACTTTGAATATTGTAAATAATATCTTTGACAGGGACATAAGCCACATAACTGGCGGAGTCATCAATCTGCCTCGAGTCATTACTTTAGAAAGCATTATTGAGAAAGTTAGGGCAGAGCAAAAAAGAGCTGCAGCAAATCATACAAGATTCAACATCAACTCCCATGAACTTTTCTCTAATCATGCTAGAAGAATGGATAATACACAATCTGGGTCTAAACAAGATGGGAGTGACAGTGAATGTTTACCAATGAAAAGTCGAACAATCGCGAGTAGTAACAATTTAAATCACTCAGATCAATTACCCGTGTCATTGTGTTCAACTTCTTACACAAGAAAGTTTTCAAACTCTATTTTATCTGAGCTTCGTGAAGTTTTAAACTGTGAGCACACATCAATGAATCACTTTATCTTTGAAGAATCGACACAACCAGCATTTGTTTTATCAGAAAGTGAAGCAGAGGAACCTTCACGGACTTCCATAGATCAGGACATACAGACTGAATCATGCACTATCAGCAATTCTAGATATGCATCGATATGTCAAATAGAAAACAATGAACAGGTGAGAATAACAACTGACAATCAAGTGAAGGAAATTCATAATCAGACCTGCCTTTGTACCGATGCTACTTGGAAGTTGGAAACAAATAGAACACATGACTGCCCCAACCCAAATAACAATTCATGTGATGGGGTCAACGTACAGACGTTCTGTAGTTCCTCGGAGATCGATCTGAATAATAAGGATTGTATCACTAGTTCTAACACTACAGACAACACCACTGGCGGCAGATGCTGGAAATTTAATACGGAAAACGCTCAAGCAATTACATCCGATCTGAAGGTATAAACATACATTGAGAGAGAGAGAGAGAGAGAGAGAGAGAGAGAGAGAATGTGGACGAGATGGTTTAATACCAGTGTCACACTTTAGATGAGAATGGTATGTATTTATATTTCTGCCTCTGTGATTAATTTTCTCTCATGACAATGGTATATTCTGGGCAACTCCATAGGACTTTCCTCTCTTTTGGCACATGATGACATGTATGAGTGCTGATAGTTCCCGTAGCTTTTTGACTGTTTATCATCCTTTAACATGGTTCGAGGCTATTGCCCATCCAAAAGACATGTACAGTGGGTGAACAGAGTGGCTGCAGTAGTGAGGGACATATGATACAAGTAAATTTAAGTAGGAAGCCAGATGACAATTTTAAAAATTCTTGAGACTAACGGGAATTGAACCAGTCCGTTCTACTGCACCAAATCGCCTAGCAACAATTGCACACGCGTTTTTCCGTACTTGACTAACCGCATCTCCAAAAAAAGATGCGATTTCATCAAGCCATTCAAATCGTGCACACAAAGTCACCCGAACAATACCTGTTCAATACCTGTGCGGGATGTTTGTTGTTGTTGTGATGGTCCTTGTCTCGATTGGTCCGTTCGGGTGACTTTGTGTGCACGATTTGAATGGCTTGATGAAATCGCATCTTTTTTTGGAGATGCGGTTAGTCAAGTACGGAAAAACGCGTGTGCAATTGTTGCTAGGCGATTTGGTGCCGTAGAACGGACTGGTTCAATTCCCGTTAGTCTCAAGGACATATGATACAGCAGTGAGGGGCAGAGAGGAAACAGCACTGAGGTACAGGGTGCATACAACAAGAAGGGATAGAGACAATCGTGGTTTGACAATATCAAGGAATGGACAGGGTTATCGTTGTCACACAACCTCTACCATGTATTATAGCCACTCAACATCTGTCACGCTGTTTGTCCGTCGAAATCGACAATGACCATTCAGCGCAATGGGATGATGATGAATATGATGATGTCTGCGGTGTACCCGACTGTGATTAATGATTCTAATGGGGCCTTGGAATGGTCTACCACACTCTGAGCATGTGTGGGAGGAGTCTGTGGGCCATTGAACATCTCTTGCCTTTTCTCTAGCGTGTTTTTTGTGTGCTCAACTTGATGTCTGAGGTTCACTGCAGCTGCTGCACCACTCTTGATTCTGCGACGCCAGTCGTATCTGTCTTGTGCAAGAGTATCCCATGAATGTGTGTCTATTTTGAAGTGAATAAGTGATGTCTTAAGAGTGTTTTCATATAAAAACGTTTTTGGTAGACGATTATCTTTCTTGGGGACCATATTTTCTGCTCTGCCTGTCTGCACCTTCATCAACATTGTACGTATGCTTACAGACTATTTGCTTTCTTTCCCATACGGTTTGTTCCCGCAGTCTTCCAAATGTGACATTAGCTTTCGCTATTCTGTTGTTTACCTCAGTGTCGATGTTTACATCTTGTGAGAGAGTGCTACCCAGAAAGGTGAAATTATTGACTTTTTTGAAGCTCCTTATTCTTTTATCCTTATATGGGGATTTAAGTGTGGTTTGCTTGGTGTGGGTTGAAACATGGCCTATGTTTTATTTGTATTGATGGTGAAACCAAAGTAGACGTAGGCTTCAGCAAATTGGTTTAGGGTGACATGCCTACTTTCTGCAGAATCATTATACAGTGCTCTTTCATCTACATAGAGGAGTTTACTGACCATTTTGTCTTGCACCTTAGTTTTTGCTTGCAAACGCCGAAGGTTGAAACGAGCAGCTAGGATCATGTCCACTGCAACACGACCAGCACGAAATACACACTGGCTTTTAGGCAGAAGATCATATGTGAGTGTCTGTGTAAGTCGGTTCAGCATTACACAAGCTTTTCCTAGCATTACATTCCAGCACGGATGATTATTTCCAATTCTTGCGTTAAGTCACACAGAACGATACATTTGTCTGAATTTAGCGTAGATGATATCACTGCATCAATTTCCTTTTAGAATATCTCGTTTTCTTTATTTTACTCTGTCAGAGCATAGGCGCTAATTAAAGTTGTAAACTTCTTTTTTCTCATTTGGTATGCGTAGTGCCATGAGACGGTCGCTTGGTCTCCAGGGAAGTTTTGGGAGCTTTTGTACAAGGTTGGCTCTAACTGCAAATCCAACTCCTGATTCCCATCGCTCTGAGCTTTTGCGACCACTCCAAAAAATGTGTACCATCTTCCTCATTCTGTAAGCTGACCTACATCCCGTAATCTTGTTTCGCTCAGTGATACAATGTTGAACTTATATCTGGACAATTCCTTTACAACTAGCGATGTTCTTCCTTCTGGTATGTTTGCATATGTTATATCTGTGAGTGTGTGGAAATTCCACGTTCCCACTAATGGTGGTTTCATAATATTTGTTGTGTTTTGACCGCAGTGGTTAGGCACCCTCCAGCCACGGTATTCTGGCCAGATTAAGTTAGGCAGGCTATGTTTAGGCAGGGCCTTTGCGTTCCATGTATCATATTCATAAAACCTCTACCATGTGTCACAGTCACACGACCTCGACCATGTATGTCACACAACCTCGACCATGTATCACAGTCACACAACATCGACCATGTATCAGTCACACAACCTCGACCAATGAATCACAGTAACATAACCTCGACCATGTATCACAGTCACACAACCTCGACCATGTATCACAGTCACACAACCTCGACCATGTATCATGGCCACAAAACCTCTACCATGTCACATAACTACACGATATCTACCAAGTATAATAACCGCATAACCTCTATCATGTATCCCATTCACTCAACAATCTATACCATGCATTACATCCATGTAACAATATATACCATGTACTACACCCAATCATGTATCTATACCATGTGTTACACCCAAGCAACAATCTATACCACGTGTTATACCCAAGAAACAATCTATAGCATGTGTTATACCCAAGCAACAATCTATACCACGTGTTATACCCAATCAACAATCTATACCACGTGTTATACCCAAGCAACAATCTATACCACGTGTTATACCCAAGCAACAATCTATACCATGTGTTATACCCAAGCAACAATCTATACCACGTGTTATACCCACCCAATAAGTTCATACATGTAGTTCAGACAGACTTCAAATCTCAACGAAGAGCAATGTTTTGAGAAGGCATTTACTATTCAAAGTGGAAAAATAGAAGTGTATAGAGAAAGTACTGAGATGTTTCCACGAGATAATGCCTCACTATACAGACATAACATATATAGTTACGATAGTGCGTGGTTGATCTAATGGTCCACTAGAGAAATGAGACTGAATTTTAAACCATGAAAAAAACCCTTAAAAATAAATAAAAACACAAGACTCAATTAAAAACTAACAAAAATTATATGTATTTATATATATATGCGTTGATACGATACTGTGCAACTTCATAAGTGTCTTCATTTTATACTTCATTATGAGCACTATATTTCTTGTTGTGCTCAATAATAACTATTGAAGTTTCTCTGTTTTACTTAGAATACACTTAATTCAAGCGTTAATTTTATTTACCTTGACACCAGAGTCAAATACAAGACCAGTTGAATGTACTCTCGGACATTCAGTCACATCTTTTGGCTAGGACTGCTGCATACAGGTGGCAGATGAAGGTCAGTTGAATGGCAGCATTGACACACTATTGCATTATTTGACATAATATCAAAAATATGACCAACGTCCTTGGGGTGGGGTGTGGGGGGGGGTGTTGGGGACGACACCAAAATGCAAACTATTTTTGTGATTCTATGTTACTATGAAATTATTCTTATGCATTGTTTCAGCCCAGCGACAATAATTTATTATTCAAATATAAAAATAGCTATGTACGTTAGTTATATACACAAATATATAACGTCTCCAGAAGATAACATAACCCAATAAAAGCAATGAACAAACCTAATGATTAGGTTTCTTCACTTCTTTGTATTAACTTGTGATAAATTGCATCGAAATAACGGTCAAATTAAAAATATTTCCAACAATTTTTGTGTAGAGACCCCATTTTTTAAGAACACGATGCGCCCTGCCACATTTTAAAGCCATGTTTTACCTCACTGCGTGATGCGCATCCTAGTGACTTCACTGTCCTATATACGCCGAGTATAGAACTGTTTAAATAACATATTTGTCCAATGTTTTGAAGTCTTTCTATAAGCTGAGTATAGCACTTTTATATAACACATTTGGCCAATGTTATTAGTCTGTATATAAACAGAGTACAGTGCTTTTATATAACATATGGCCAAAGAGTTTAGTCCAGATATAAACCGAGTATATCACTTTTATAACATATTTGACTAATGTTTTAGTCTGTATATAAGCCGAGTATAGCATTTTTATATTCTACTAGCTGTAAGACTCGGTGTTGCCCACGAGTAAATATAAATATATGAACTGTATTTTCGCTTCAACTTTATGATCAAAGAGAAAAGTAATAAGAAATATTGTAGGGCTTTACACCAGGTATGAAAGGATTAAAATGATTTGCTGCTTAGTATTAAGTAATTCAAGGGTGAAGAAGAACCTAATACCAAAAAATGTACTGGCCGAAGGACTCTCGCCCACTAATTTATATATATATTATATAGGTATATATAGATAAGTTCCATAAAGAAATACAATTTTTCATAACAGTAATAAAAATTTTAACCTATCAGGTTCGTAATGGCGTCACACTTACACATTTGGTGCAGAAAAATCTCCACGCATCTCAATCCTCTAAAATCTTGATGAGTTTGTAAAATGCACACCCTGTCCTGCCTTGATATTAACCGGCCATGTCTTGTTCTTGCCACTCCGTCTTCTATCACTCTCCACCATACCTTTAGGAACATTTTTTGTCATCGAGGATTGTCACATGAAAATATTGAATTAATATAATACATGATAGCCACCAAGTTCATGTTATGGTGACACAAGTATCAGACTTGTATTGTTGGATTTCTCTTGGGTGTGAGGAAACAACTAAGGACTCAAACTCTGGCATATAATCGCCTGTGTAAGTAGTTGAAACTGTTGCTAGTGTTGTATTTGGATTTTAAACTTAGAAGTTGCGCTAAACGTCATCCTTACTCTAGACCATTCGCGGATTTTCTCCGGATTGTGGCCGTTTAACATGCTACAGCTGATGAAACCCACATGTGAGAACTAGATGGTGTGTGGGAACAGATGATGAAATCCACATGTGAGAACTAGATGGTGTGTGGGAACAGATGATGAAATCCACATGTGAGAGCTAGATGGTGTGTGGGAACAGATGATGAAACCCACATGTGAGAGCTAGATGGTGTGTGGGAACAGATGATGAAATCCACATGTGAGAGCTAGATGGTGTGTGGGAACAGCTGATGAAATCCACATGTGAGAGCTAGATGGTGTGTGGGAACAGCTGATGAAATCCACATGTGAGAGCTAGATGGTGTGTGGGAACAGATGATGAAATCCACATGTGAGAGCTAGATGGTGTGTGGGAACAGATGATGAAATCCACATGTGAGAGCTAGATGGTGTGTGGGAACAGATGATGAAATCCACATGTGAGAGCTAGATGGTGTGTGGGAACAGATGATGAAATCCACATGTGAGAGCTAGATGGTGTGTGGGAACAGATGATGAAATCCACATGTGAGAGCTAGATGGTGTGTGGGAACAGCTGATGAAATCCACATGTGAGAGCTAGATGGTGTGTGGGAACAGATAATGAAATCCACATGTGAGAGCTAGATGGTGTGTGGGAACAGATGATGAAATCCACATGTGAGAGCTAGATGGTGTGTGGGAACAGATGATGAAATCCACATGTGAGAGCTAGATGGTGTGTGGGAACAGATGATGAAATCCACATGTGAGAGCTAGATGGTGTGTGGGAACAGATGATGAAATCCACATGTGAGAGCTAGATGGTGTGTGGGAACAGCTGATGAAATCAACATGTGAGAGCTAGATGGTGTGTGGGAACAGCTGATGAAATCAACATGTGAGAGCTAGATGGTGTGTGGGAACAGCTGATGAAATCCACATGTGAGAGCTAGATGGTGTGTGGGAACAGATGATGAAATCCACATGTGAGAGCTAGATGGTGTGTGGGAACAGATGATGAAATCCACATGTGAGAGCTAGATGGTGTGTGGGAACAGATAATGAAATCCACATGTGAGAGCTAGATGGTGTGTGGGAACAGATAATGAAATCCACATGTGAGAGCTAGATGGTGTGTGGGAACAGATGATGAAATCCACATGTGAGAACTAGATGGTGTGTGGGAACAGATAATGAAATCCACACGTGAGAGCTAGATGGTGTGTGGGAACAGATGATGAAATCCACATGTGAGAGCTAGATGGTGTGTGGGAACAGCTGATGAAATCAACATGTGAGAGCTAGATGGTGTGTGGGAACAGCTGATGAAATCCACATGTGAGAGCTAGATGGTGTGTGGGAACAGATGATGAAATCCACATGTGAGAGCTAGATGGTGTGTGGGAAAAGATGATGAAATCCACATGTGAGAGCTAGATGGTGTGTGGGAACAGATGATGAAATCCACATGTGAGAGCTAGATGGTGTGTGGGAACAGATGATAAAATCCACATGTGAGAGCTAGATGGTGTGTGGGAACAGATGATGAAATCCACATGTGAGAGCTAGATGGTGTGTGGGAACAGATGATGAAATCCACATGTGAGAGCTAGATGGTGTGTGGGAACAGCTGATGAAATCCACATGTGAGAGCTAGACGGTGTGTGGGAACAGATGATGAAATCCACATGTGAGAGCTAGATGGTGTGTGGGAACAGATGATGAAATCCACATGTGAGAGCTAGATGGTGTGTGGGAACAGATGATGAAATCCACATGTGAGAGCTAGATGGTGTGTGGGAACAGATGATGAAATCCACATGTGAGAGCTAGATGGTGTGTGGGAACAGATGATGAAATCCACATGTGAGAGCTAGATGGTGTGTGAGAACAGCTGATGAAATCCACATGTGAGAGCTAGATGGTGTGTGGGAACAGAGGATGAGAAACTGTATCCATGGAAAGCATGACATCTTGGCCACCAATGTAACGCTATCAACTATTAGTAAAGATAGTTTCTTAAATATCTTTCGAAATTCTCAATTTTATCATCACCCATGTTTGATACCACAAATTGCATGATATGGTTACATTAATATCAAGCTTGTGTTGTTGTATCTCTCTGGGAGTGTGAGGAGATGACTAAGAAATCCAACTCTGGCATGTATTCCTTGGCGTAAAGAGCTGAAACTGTAGCTGGTGATGTATTTTCATCCAAGCAAGATAACATTAAAGTCGGGGAAGATGCTCTAATCGTCAACTCAACCATCTCGTCGATTTGACACCGGTGAGAAGACAAATTTTAGACTACTGGAAATAGTACAGGATGAAAGGGGACATAGGTTTTATGAGTGTCTAGCCATTTTCTATGCGATTACCGCATCTTTGTCATTGAATGTCGCATTTCTATCAACTGTGCCATTTGATAGCATCATCCACGTAGTCCACCAAGACTAACCTTCAGATTCTTGGGTACGTAGACCCTATTTACGATGATTATAATCTCATCCCTTGCTCTCACTTAGTAGGTTTGATTTTTGTATCGACGATTCATCCCGAATGTACCCCCTGCATATGATGCAGCTATTGAAATCCACATATGAGTCAGGTGGGCTGAGAGGATGAGAAACTTCGTCCATAGGAAGCACAGCGTTTTCCACCACTATTGTAACGCTACCAATTATTGATTTAATTTGTATATTAAATCTCTTCACAAATCCCTATGTTTTTCATCCCCCATGGGCTCATAATAGAAAATGAAATAAATAACCTCTGCCTATAATCAACGAGACATCCACGTTCCCTTGAAGCAGGTCTATCTGCTCTCACATTACCTTGTATATTAGATATGCCTAGGGAAAGTATTATTGATTTGCTGAAACATCATGATTGATTAATTACCTGTTCAATTTACGATTTCTTCATACGTGATATGTTGTTTGCGTACCGCCAAACTTTCCTTATTGTGAGGTACGCTTCTTTCAACCGCTAACGTCAATCCAATTTGGTTATATTAGAACTTTCCAACTATAAAAAAATAATGGAGGTCGCGGTTCTGAGAATCCAGTCAACACTACCTCCGGGAGTACATTTTAGAGAAAGAAAGATAGTATTTGTAGTTTCAAGCCTATTCTAGGTAGGCGTCCATTCATAAAAATTTATAGTTTTTTTCGTTGTCCCTTAGTTGTCCACCAAGTTCCAAAGTCGTACAACAAAATAATTAATCATGTGAGTTGAATATTCTTGTATTTATATTACATTCACTCTTAATTAGATCCCTAAACAGCACATTTAATTTTACTTGTACTGATTTTCATTTTGGATCTTTCCCATTTAACTTGACTAGTATTGACTACCAATTTTAGGAGTTTCTCATTTAAGTGTATTAATATTGAATACATATTTCCGGGTATTTCCTAACAGGAACTGCAAGAGAAACGTCGATCTGATGTGAACACCCACTGTGACTCACTTGTGGCGGAGATCGAGAATAATAAAATGTTGTTATTGGAGAACATCAATGATGATTTCAAGAAGGTCTCACTGGAGGTTGAGGATACCACTACTGGAGCAGAAGAACTGATAACATCATCACAACAACTCAAGTCTATAACTGAGGCATTTCTGAATAACACAGAAGAAACATATGGCGAGAGTGCGTCGGTTTTGCTGAACAGGTTATACTTGTATTTTTAAAAACGGTAACGGTTATAGGTTATTAAAACAATGGAGACATGAGGTGTGTGGTAAAAAAGTGACCAACTTTGATACCACCGAATGGCTGCTAGCTTTCATGTGATTTTATGTATGCTAAATTAGATTGGTCAAAAAGTTGATATCACCGAATGACTTTCATGTGATTGGATGTATGGTCGAAAAGTGACCTACGTTGATACCACCAAATAACTGCAAGCTTTCATGTGACTAGATATATGGTTAAAAAGTTTGGTCAAAACAGTGACCAACGTGAATACCATCGAATTGTTACAATCTTACATGTGATTGGGTATCTGCATACACAATGGTGGAACATGCTTGATATATACAGATATATCCCGTTTGAGAAGGAAGTCCATTTCAAAGTAGTTGACAGTACTGATAGTTGAAACATATATACCGTTAATTATATAGTCTGCGGTACAGTCTGCTGACTCTTCCAGAAGCATCCTTCTAAAGGTATATATTGGACGTTTCCCGTAGTTTTCATTGGTTACTGCATCAGCAGCCAATGAAAATCACGGAAAAGTAAAAATATCACGTAAGAAGGACTATTCACTATTTAGCCTACACGCCTTGTATCGTGACCTTCGGCTTATACGATATATTGGCTCGTGGGAAAACAACTTTCTAAATTGATTCATTTTAATATTTCAGTTATTTTCATTGTTTGTTCGACACAAAGTGTACACATAGTTACTAATGAAATTCATGGAAACAGTATAATGAATCATTTTGAAAGGTCGTTTTCCATTAGCCAGTAGGTCTTATATAGCAAATGATTTCTATATTATTGATGGTCACGTTTAGATTATTGATGATTACGCTTAAAATCTTTGTTCTTAAAAGAAAGCTCTCGAAATTCTAAGCAAGGAAAGTTTTGTATGTCAAGCAGAAAATAAATATCCTCTTCAGAGTCAGGAAGGTGGAAGAAATAGGAATAGAAAGTGAATGAGTTGAATAAGGCAAGAAAAATGAACCTTTGACAAAATTTGTGAAATATATCTAGGAAGACAGTGTCGTGAAATGGCTACCACCAGAATTAAGCTAATGGCACACACCTTATCCAGAAGTACTCAAATCTACATAATACAATCATCTACGTATTTGGTTTAGTACCAAGAGAAACAAAAATACGTGGATGGGTTGCGTCGCATACCGCATTAGCAGGAACGTTGCTGAAAAATCTACTGCCTCTCCTATAGTAACACCCAGTATGAGAATGGAGATAAAAGCGGTGACAGCGGTTCAAATTTGGCTAATGATGCAACAACCAACAATGTTCATACAAGACACAAGATAGAAAAGTTCATGATTAAAAAAAGGGGGTTACTTTTCACAACATTAAAAATATCAGATGGATCTACTGTCCAAGTCATGCAGGAGTCATTACCAATGAAGGAGCGGATGCATTGGCAGGCAACGTTATAGTATTTGGCATACCGGTCAGAAGCGACAGAGTTTAGTTAATTAAGTCAGTTGTTTGCGCTATTAAATTGTGAAGAGAAATATTGTACATGTTTAGAGATCGATAGGAGTGATAGGAAAAATAAGAGTGACCAGAGAAGATGAGAGATTATACACCCTCTTTAAAACAGATCTTATTCGAAGAGCGAAAACCAACAAAAGATTAGACATTAAGAAACACATACAAATATTTTTTGAAACACATAGGCATATTTAAAGATAAACACATAGGTAGATGTATTGATAGACACATAAGTATATTTATTGATAAACACATAGGTAGATTTATTGATAAACACATAGGTAGATTTATTGATAAACACATAGGTAGATTTAGTGATAAACACATAGGTAGATGTATTGATAAACATATAGATAGATGTGACCTGAGGAAGATCTGGAATACAATGTAATAAATGTAATTAATATGACTTACAATATCATGTCTTTGTTTGGTTTCTCCAGGTTATCTGCTTTCATAAAGAAGTTTGAAATATGTTTGACTGTTTTCGAGTCGCGTCTCGGGACTGTATTTGATCACACACTCGATACTCGACATAGGAGAGGAGTATTTGAAGATATTGGTTATCTGGCAAGTATGTGATACCACACGAATGTCTTGTTTAGATATTGATATACGGTCAGACAGTTTCACTAACAATTCCTGCAAGAATAATTATGGAGAACAAAGAACCAACCAATAACAATATATTGCTCTTTCCGGACACTTTATCAGTTATAATAGCAATAAAGAACCACAACAATAATGATCTAGTCTATCAGACACTGCTGGTAGTAAGGGGCTGTCCATAAATTCTGTCACTATATTTTTTGTTATTTCTTGATTCTCCTCCCCTTCTTGTCAACAACTTGTCAGGGTGGGTATTCAGGCACACCACCTCCACCTTCTGCTTAATTATGTAAAAATGTTCAACCACATAACGTGTCAAAGAAAACAAATGTAACAGAAGAAGTGCACACAAAAATATTATATAACCTTTACAGATTACTAAGAAGAAGAAGAAGAAGAAGAAGAAGAAGAACAGATTACTAGAAAAGATGTCAAATTCCAGAATTGTGATTGATGTATAAGAACAGTTTTGTTGACGTCAACTTTTGTCAACAGCCCCCTCCCTCTCCTCATCTCGGGAAAGACAAAGAAGTTTGGCTGGAGCAGTGCTCCAACATCTTCTGTCTCTTGCTGTGCTGCACTCTGGAGCAGTGCTCCAACAACTTCTGTCTCTTGCTGTGCTGCACTCTGGAGCAGTGCTCCAACAACTTCTGTCTCTTGCTGTGCCAGCACTCTGGAGCAGTGCTCCAACAACTTCTGTCTCTTGCTGTGCTGCACTCTGGAGCAGTGCTCCAACAACTTCTGTCTCTTGCTGTGCTGCACTCTGGAGCAGTGCTCCAACAACTTCTGTCTCTTGCTGTGCTGCACTCTGGAGCAGCGCTCCAACAACTTCTGTCTCTTGCTGTGCTGCACTCTGGAGCAGTGCTCCAACAACTTCTGTCTCTTGCTGTGCTGCACTCTGGAGCAGTGCTCCAACAACTTCTGTCTCTTGCTGTGCTGCACTCTGGAGCAGTGCTCCAACAACTTCTGTCTCTTGCTGTGCTGCACTCTGGAGCAGTGCTCCAACAACTTCTGTCTCGTGCTGTGCTGCACTCTGCTAGACTCTATGCTGTCTATCTCATAATGCCCCCCCCAACTTGTCTCTCTGCCTACTGCTTGCTCGTCTTCTTTCAAATCTAGTTTCAAATAATGTCGTCAACAAGATGTCATGTCTTTGAACCATCTATTGCATTAATTATATTTTTTTCAAATATTTCTAATTAATATTAATTTTATTGGTGACATCAGCCAGCAGGCGCAACACACTATTTTTACAACTATATTTTGAACCTGCAGACTAGAGATGTCGCAGTTAGGGATTTTCTCCATTAGATCTGGGTTATTTTGGACATCTTATGTGGCTTTAAAAAAAAACCCAGAAACTTGTTTTAATCCTGTTTTTTTTTAAAAAAGTGAAATTTCCCATAAGAAATCAGAACATGACTTTTAGCACTCGGAATTTATACAAAAGACGCGTAAATACTTTCAAACCTTAATGATTTTCTTAAAACTTTCTCCAAAAGTCTCATGCAAACGTTGGAATTTCACATAAAAGGAAAGAGTGCCAGTTATTTTTCTTATGTAAGCTCTCTGTATTTAAAACATATCCCAGGTCCTGGCCTTATTTAGATACATAATATTGTTTGGTGTTTTCTGAGGTTTTCCCCATGGGATCTGGGTTATTTCTATAACGTCAGTGGTAACAATATTACATCCCATTTCTTCTTCTTCTTCTTTGCAATAATCACTCAGTCAGGTTTGGACTCCGGATTCTATGATATAGGTTCCTTTTTTTTAAAAAATAGATTCCGCTGTGCCATACAGTTTCTCTTCGACGATTATTGGGTGGGCTATGACTTGTTCCTCAGGTCTGCATACTGGGGATATTCTTGTAAGATATGTTCTGCTGTCATTTTCGCGAGGCTGGAATGGCAAAGGCCAGTTATAACTATTTTGGATTTGGTGTACAGGTGATGTCTCACTTTGTTGTGACCAGTTCTGAGGTGCAGCATGATAACCTGGCCCCTTCTGGATAGTTGGTAATACCCATCATCTGTATTATATTTGGGGTGGTCTTCTTTCCACTTTTTGTTATAGTTGCCTTTAATGATGGTCTTCACTTCTTCATAACAGACCAGATAGTCTTCTTGAGGTAAATTCCCTCATTCTTCGGCCAGTCTATCTGGAACTTCATTCTCTTCGATGTTACAGTGTGATGGTATCCACTGGATTACAGCTCTCTGGAAATTATTCTGCAGCTGAACTAGAACTGTCATCAATACTACATCACATTTGTAGCGCACACTGTCACTAAGCACGTTGGTCATACTCTAGATGATAATGTAATCTACCATTGATGAAGGACAATACACAATATAGTGCTTTAATTTGTCATCGAACTATAGTTGAAATACGATGTCTGCACCGAACATCAATTATTTTCCATCATTCATTAATATTGTTCTATACATTTGATAGACAGACAAAAGAAATGTATTGTAATTTATTATTATGAAGGCAAGATATTGTCACATACTAAAATCTAATACTTTCTCTGCAATAATTTTATTTTTCAAGAGCCAAGCAAGCCAGTCATTGATACTCAGAGATCAACAAGAAATCAAAAATCTGTTGTATTGGTAATCGATCCGCCTTCAATTGATGACTTTGTGGACTTCTACGAGCTGTCTTATGGCTCAGAAAAGAACCACAGACTTGAGGTGATTTTCTGTTTGATCCTTTGTTAACGCAGAGTGATAGTTTATGAGATAAAAATTTGTTAATGGTTCAATTCTGCTTTTACAAGCAGAGATTTTTAATGCTTTATTTATAAATGTGTTGATATGTTAAAGAAAACTGAAAAAAGAACAGAGAGATCGAGACATATTTCTGAAAGCCAATTAGAAACACACAAATATTCCCGTTGGAAACCAAAAGACAAATTATAAATTCCATCATCATTCCAACATTGTGTTTACAATATCCAACGTGGACACTAACTAAACAAGAGAGAAAAATGATGCTACAATTGAAAAAAAGTCTAAGAAATGTAGCAAACAGAACAAGAAAAGATCAAACGAGGAATGAAGAGATGGAGCTGTTAATAAATGTGGTTTATAGAACAATGTTAAAAAGAGCTGTTAAAAAATTGTGGTCAAATATATTGAGGAGCGTAGTAGTCTAGTTGATAGTAAGCTTGCTTACTGTCACCGGATTGCAACGTGCCATGTTCGAAACAACGTCCGGACAAAAAACTATTATCCGGGTCGTGAATTTGTGGCCTAACACGACTACTCCTCCAGTCAAGCCAGATATAAAAGTACCTGGCGCATGAGTAAGGGATGTTGAAAGCAGCAAGAAAGTGAACTGGACACCCCTTGATGTGTTACCAAAAGAAAACATAAAACAATCTAACAATGAGATACGGGCTGTTCTCGTTGTTAGGTTGTTTTATGTTTTATTTTGGTAAAACTCGTTGTTAGGCTGTATTCCTTTGTTAGGTTTTTTCATGTTTTATTTTGGTAACACATCTACCTATTTTTGTTTATCTTGATATTTGCCCTGTGTTACTCCAGCCACCTACTTCCTGTTTAGGGTTGTTACCCTACACTGGAACATTTACCACATTTAATAATTGCTGCGGCTTAGTATATGAAGAGTTATCTTCATCACCGACGGTTGGTATATTACCATGGGATCTACCATTACCGAGTAATTATAATTATATATAATTGAATCATTATAGATATATACAAATATATTGTATCAACAACATGTACCTATCAGTTTGATGTTTTCCAGGAAAAAATCTACGCCAAATATCATGTTGGCTTTAATGGAAAACCTGGTAAGATGACGTGCATCCTTATTGAGGATCTGCCCAGTAATACTCATTATTATTTTAGCGCATGCGCTGTAAACCGAACTGGACGAAGTCCTGAAAGTGAACACGTACGCTGCCAAACACTGAGTCCTCATCACTGTGTAGTTCCTGGTAAGTGTGTATGTGTGTGTTTGTGTAAAGTGTAAGTATAGAATTACATTTACTATATAAATATAGTAAACGAATTCCACGAATATAGTAAACGAATTATAGAAACGAATTCCACCTCCTTGGTTTTCTAACTTTTATAACGTATATTTTAAAAGATAGAAAACGAAGGAGGTGGAATTCGTTTCTTTTGCTTAGTACTAATAGGACGATATTGTCATGTCTTGGGATTCTATCGCTTGCAGAAAATGGCAAGAAGGTAATGGAGAAATTTGATGTCTATCTCACAACAACATCTAACATGATAGTGGAAATAGAGGCATTAACATTGGCGCTTGTTTGGCTAACGACACAACCACAAACACCCACATTGATTCTATCAGACTCCCAGAGTATGCTGAACACGAGAGAAAAGTGCATGCAAAAGAAAGGAGTGGGCACTCTTCTCAACATCGCACAAAGCATCACGTGGATATACTGTCTAGGTCATGCGGGGATCAGAGGTAACGAAAAATCTGATTCATTGTCGGGCGATACTATTGTGGATGAGAAATCAATGAGAAGACATAGAGCTGAGTTAATTAGAGCAGTCTTGAATACAATCATCAGAATAAAGTGCTGCCTCCGTAATCAAGGTTTACTGCAACAAACCTCTAACATCCTTCTTTAGTGGTGCACTCTATTGGACTGTACCTGTCCGTCTCGTTATGTTTTCCTCCCACGGGCAAGCTACCCACATTATCAAAACATAACTAATCGCCTCTTATAATGTGTCACAGTGTCCGTATTCTTTGTTCCGTCCTTCGGACACATTTTGTGGTTATTCCAATTTGGTAATATAAGGAAAGTGCAAAACTGTAATTCTTAAAAATTTTCCCGATATGGAAATGAAGGGAGAAACATGTGCCTTTGTGATAAATGTCGTTGATCTTGCTTTTGCCACCACACGCACAGGGTGAGTTTAATTATCATCCGGAAGAAAAAAAAACAGCCCCTTACAGGAAGTCGAGCTCTGGACCTCATCAGTCCCTTTACAGTATAATACATTATCTATCTATATATGTGAAAATGATTTCATGGAGGTTATCACAAATTTGATAAGTTTTCACCAATTAAGCTGTTTAAAAAAAAAAACTCATAAATTTACGTCATATGAAGCAGTGGTTCCCAACTTGGGTCATACGCCCATCTAGGATCTACAGAGGCTTGAAAGGGAGAAAGTTTTTAATTTGTTCGCGTCAAACTCCTTCAGGTATGTCACAGAGCAGAAACTATGTGAACTGTGAATAACAATATATATATTGATAAATCTCTAGACGCCATCTGTTGTCAGAGCACAGGAATTTTTATTTAGCTTCGCGAGGGAGGGGGGTTAGAGGGGGGCAAGGGGTGTTGTTGAAACAAATTTGTCCAAACAATAGCTGTGAGGGGCGGAAAAAAAGTTGAGGACCACTTCTACAAATTTATTCTCTTCATTGTTTGTATTCGCTGCACACAAGTTATTACTGTGACATTGTAACATATCTTATAAAAAAATGTTGATACTTCATATGTGTGGTCACTTATATCGTAAAACAGAAACTGAAATGATTTGACCACTTAATGAGAATGAACCGATATTGACCATCAGCAAAAGTATAAAACATGAGAATGGAAATAGTAGAGGCAGAGGAAGACCAAGAAGAAGCTGGATTGAAGGGGTTACCAACTTTTTGGTAAGTTACAATATGTACTGCACATCAAGCGATCTAGCAGCAGAACTGGAAAAATCGTTGTCATCAAATCCTGCGACACAGAGAAAATACCATAGATAAATGGATGGAAGAAATGAAGGGTGGATGGGCAGATATATTTATGTGGATGGATAGATAGATTTATATGAATGGATAGATAGATTTATATGGATTTTATAGATAGATTTATGTTAAAAATATCGTGTCATAACCTTGCACCAAAAGTCCTGTGAATCAACACGTCAGTTCTCACTAAACGTTAACGTATATCTTTCAGTTCCTGTCATCATACCAAACCTGTGCACAACATCATCCAGTGGCGTATCTATTTGCTGCCCAAGCCCTACCAACGTAACAGATCACCAATGTATATCCCACTGGGTCTTGTACAGACAAGTATCTAGTGATTACATATGGCAGGGCGAAGAGCTACACAAGACCGAGGAACATGAGATTCAAAGTCTTCAAGCTGAAACTGATTATCAATTTATCATTCTAGCTCAAAATTTGAAAGGAGAGTGTCAGATTTCAAAGATGATTTCTTTGAGAACAGGTGTTGATGACACGTCACATTTATTGACAAGTTTTCTGCAGGATGTATTTATTGATGGTTTATGATCATCATGTTTTGTATATGTTTCATTGTAGTTACATCATTGAACATTATATTACACCATTGTAGTTACAGTATTGAAACCTCTATTAGACAATTGTAGTTACGTGTCTTGAAAACTCTATTACAGCATTGTAGATACAGTATTGAAACCTCTATTAGACAATTGTAGTTACGGGTCTTGAAAACTCTATTACAGCATTGTAGATACAGTATTGAAACCTCTATTAGACAATTGTAGTTACGGGTCTTGAAAACTCTATTACACCATTGTAGATACAGTATTGAAACCTCTATTAGACAATTGTAGTTACGGGTCTTGAAAACTCTATTACAGCATTGTAGATACAGTATTGAACCATCTATTATGTGCTATTAAGTGATACGTATACCAAGTTATTGTTCACAGTGCTGCTAAGTGATGTTGATACCAAGATACGAACTCATTTGCACAGAGCATTACATTTGTATACTGCGCGAACCACGCTGAAGTGAGAGGAAGCAAAGGCAATGGAAACGTCGTCATTGACAGGCAATGCTGCAATTGACGGCACAGTAGAGAGAACAGATAAGCTAATTTAATTAAAGTAGTGGTATATTCATTGCAAAAAGAATATTCTGACAATAAGACTGAAAACGTTCACATACAAAGAATGACATAATTGAAAGTGATTAGAGGTGAGGAAAGGAAATGCACTATTTCTGGAAGGAACCGAAGATCATATAATCAACACCTGATTGTGACTTTGAGTCTACATATGCTTGAATGGCTGTTGGAACGCAAAGCGGAGCACTTATGGCAACTTCCCGTGTGCTATGATGCTAGTATTTATTCAGGAATCAAGATACGAAGACGTTGTTCACAATGCTGCTAAGTGATGCTGATACCAAGATATTGTTCACTGTACTGATTTTGTTTCATTAGATTGCCTTATGGTCATGGGGATTCCACATGTATCCAGCACACCGTAGTTTTTACCCATTTGTTCTCAACGTCCCACCAGATCAGGAAGTCTCCAGGAAACTCTTCTAGCACTGACACTGAAAGGCAACAAAGGGTTTAGTGAATAGTAGATTGAAATATTTCTCAAATTCCCACCAGATCTGTATTGTAGCAGGATGTTTGTACTAGATTTTCTTCAAAATGTAATCTCGAGAAAGGAAATGCGTTGTGTTGTAGTTTTATTTGTATCAATGGCCCAAGACATTCGACTTCGAGAGTAAACCTTAACAAAAGGGGAGTGTCAAACCTCTGATAAAGAAATCAGAAGCTAACATTTATTATTAGAAAGCAGGCAAAAAAAGGCCGGTTACTCCCTCCACCCCTATTATTCCCCCCCCCCCCAAAGACTCCAAAATCCCATTAAAACGAAGAAGTATTTTTGTAAAAGTAACACCCACCCTTTACCAAAGAGTATCTATGTTCCTGCATTCACAAAATGGACTAGAGATATATCACAAAATGGACTAGAGATATATCACAAAATGGACTAGAGATATATCACAAAATGGACTAGTTAAAAATGGGGTTAATAGAAGAACTGCCATTTAAAGTAATATCCTTTAATATGGGAAAACAGATGATTAAAAAACAGCATTTGGAAACATGTGGTTCTACAGATTGACGATGGAAAACACCGGAGACATGTGGTTTTGCCCATCTGAATAATTTCGATATTTTCCATCTGGCAATGTGTTATAATAGTAAATTAATTGACTTTGAATCAAACAAATGTCACTTAATAATCACATTAACACAATCCAAGAACAACAAACTTCAGAATAATGGAAAATAGGTCCCAATGCAGCAACTTGCCACCGGAGATGAAGATAATTCTTCATGTACTAAGCCGCAGAAACTATTAGGTAGGCAGTATGTTACTCTTAAACTTGCATGGTTGGGACATGTATGCAGGCACGATTCCTTGTCAAAAACAATATTGCAGGGAACTGTCGAGGGTGGAAGAAGCAGAGGAGGTCAAATAAAGGCATAGACAGACAACATCAAGGAATGGACAAGACAAGATATTTCAACACTCATCCGCATTGCTGAGGATAGAATTCGCTGGAGGACTCTATGTGCTGAGGCATCCAATGTGGTACCCCTATGACCCTGAAGGGTTACGGGTTTATTTATTGATTGATGTTCCTCTTCTTGTTGTGTTTACCTTCCCTAACTTATGCGTCAGGTATCTATTTACAGGTAGTGGACTGGGAAGCTACAGTGTCAGGAGAGAAATCATGACCCAGTTTTTTTGTTTGTCTGGACATGGTTTCGAACCTCCCACTCAACATCTCGATGATAATAAGCAAGCTTACACTCCTGAACCTGTAAACACAATATCGAAACTATTGACCTTTTCAGTTGCAAAATGCTGGATACCCCCAAATGTCTTATCTGTCAAGATCAGATATATTCAATTTCTTCCTCCTTGATCTACTGGCAGAGTCACATGTTGATATAGATTACTTCAATGAACTTTATATAGTTTGATCACCAATATCGAGACACGGCCATAATACAATTTAAAAACACACATTTCATTATAAGACATTGCACCGAAAGAAAAGGGCCTAAACTCTGTAGATAAACTGAAAAATAAACATGTTAGTTTATTATTTCGAGTTACATCCCCTGAAATAATTTTTCTACGTCAACATCATGTATAAAAGGGACTGTACCGTGACCATCTACAATGTTTCGTAATTCCAGAGGTCGTTGTTAATGGACTCAGAATCACGACCTCTGCTACTTCTGATAGTTGTAAAGCCCTGATATAACCACATGGGACTAGCGTCATCACGCTTTTGACCTTTCCAGTTATTTTCATTGGGTGCCGACACAAAGTAACCACTAGAATCACGCGAAAAGTTAAGCACATCACTTTTACAGGATGATCCAGCATGACTGTATATAATTGACGGTAAACACGGATACGATGTCTCGAGCATTGTGTATTGTCATTAACCAATATGAAATATCGTGGGTATATATGTCTTTTGGAGGAGAGAGGTAAATTAACGATTGTATATATGTCTTTTGGAGGTAAATATTGATCTTTTTTTTCAAACTTAAATGAGATTTTGTTTATCAATTGGAAGAAAAAAACAATCGTGTCATATTATTTTTCAGACATGTAACTCGCAGTGGCATAGATAGTGTATATGACATGGAGCCAGGGGCAAAAATAACAAAATGGTTCCCTCTGTTCAGAAAGCGGTGATCTTTTACGAATTTAGAACCCTTATAAGATGGTATGTGATACTGCGTAATTAGCTGATGTACTCCTAGCTACGTAAATGGTGATATGTCAAATATCCTGCTCAATAACCTTACCTGAGGGTAGAGTCGAGCGGAGGCGAGCACAAGGTAGAGATACAAGTGGGAGGAAAACAATTATAAGATGGTCATGTTACAGTCTATCAGAGTACACTAAAGAGAATGATAATATTGGAGGTCTGTTGACACCAACCTTCATTGCGGAGTCGGCACATGATGATAATATAATATGTTACCATCGAATTTATTGGCAGGTGATTGACTAACTGAATTTATTGGCAGGTGAATGACTAACTGCATTTAATATCAGGTGATTAACTAGCTGGTTGTATTTACAGGTGAATGGCTATCTGAATTTATTGACAGGTGAATGACTTGCTGAATTCACTGGCATTTGATTGACTAACTGAATTCATTGGTCGGCGAATGACTAAGTGAATGTATTGGCAGGCGAATGACTGACTTAATTTATTGGCAGGTGATTGAATAACTTAATGTTTTGGCAGGTGATTTACTAAATGTCCTCAGTGCAGTAGAATGTGTTTCCCATTAATATTCTAGAAATGATTGAATTAAAATACTTTCATTGAATAATGAATGTTATATACTACTATATACTAGTTGTGTTTTCATGTTTGTGTTTATTTTCATGTTTGTGATTGTTCTTAACGGATTCTATGGTGATTCTACGCTCGTATCCATGTGTCCATGTCTGCAGTGAGTGTCCAACTCTCACAGATATGTAGCATAATAGAAAGCACTAGTGAGTTATACATTAAGAAACTCACTCTAAACCAAATGGGGCTTTTCCAAATTGAGTTTAGTCTTGACGTTGCAGCTAAGGACATTTCCAGTCTGATATTTAATTAATTGTGCATTTTCCGTTGCTGTATATGGAGGATTATTTCTATTTCTTCTTCCCCTTTTAGTGTCCTATGCTCAAACGTCTATGCGGACAGGAGGGTCGCCTTCATGAATTCTGTGGCCAGCAAAAGGTTTTCACAACAGCCACACAGCTTCACTACCATGTCTCTCCCTGGGGCAACTTTTAGTTCCCAAGTCGCCAAAAAGAGTACATGTCTGCTGAATGTGTTCTGAAGTCTGGGTACTCCTTCTAACATGAAATCTGTATTTAAAAGTATTCAACTCTTTAAGTTTGTGCACATTCAGTATTCAACACATTAAGCTTACACACATTCACGATTCAAGTATTTAAGCTTACACACATTTAATATTCAACTCTTTAAAAGCTTACGCACATTCAGTATTCAACTCTTCAAAGGCTTATGCATATTTAATATTCAACTCTTTAAAGGCTTACGCATATTTAATATTCAACTCTTTTTGGGAAGCAATATAACAGCAGACGGGGATACCAACTCAGAAATCAAGACTCGAATCGCTCTCGGCTCCAATGCCTTTAAAAAACTCTCAAACATCTGGGGATCGAAAATCAAAAGTAAACACATCATACTGTGACTATTCAATGCAAGTGTGATTCCATCATTGACATATGGATGTGAAAGTTGGAAATCTACCGCAATAATGAATAAGAAGTTAGTTGCCGTCGAGAACAAATGCCTCAGAAAAATCACAAATACTAATTGGAAAGACTTCAAATCAAACGACATACTAAGAGAGGAGACAAAACAAGAATACGTGACGAACATCATCGGAAAACGCCGCTGGACATACATCGGCCACGTACTTAGAATGAAGGAGGACAGAATCCTGCGACAATCCTTCATTGCGAATGCGATAAATCAGACGGGAAAAAGAAAACAGGGAAGACCAAAAACAACGCTCAGAACAACATTTATGAATGAATTAAAATCAACAGGCATAAATGCACAAGGCCTACAATCCCTAGCAACTGACCAACAGGTATGGAGAACTATGACATCCGCCCTATGTGCCAAACTTGGCAGAAGAGGAACTGACTGACTGATATTCATCATGATGTTGGTATGGTAATAACTGCAGAAGAAAAGCCACATATTATTTAGTTCAATAAAAAGCACCCCTTATGGTAAGGTTCTCTTCTTTTAATCACGGATTTTAGTCCAATTTGAGTATATCAGAGATTTTATCGCACAATAATGGAAGTCGCGGTCTTGGTAATCCAGTCATCACAACATGGATTTAGCCGCAAAAGACACGACGGACCAGAAACTTCACATAATATCTA
Organism: Meghimatium bilineatum; assembly: GCA_034231615.1. NCBI lineage: Eukaryota > Metazoa > Mollusca > Gastropoda > Stylommatophora > Philomycidae > Meghimatium > Meghimatium bilineatum. Next base: position 30,387,198 of record CM067300.1, on the reverse strand, counting down.
ACGCACAAGAGTACCTCTAAATAAAATTGTGGGTAACTCAAGATCGACCTAAAACAAAACGTTCTATCACGACCAATGGCCAAATAGAACCTAACAGTAGAACCACAACACAGCAGAACCAGCCTTCTAAAGTGATATTTTTTTAATTCTTGGTGTGCATTTCATTGGTCACTTTGTGTATAAACTTTGTGTTGATTGGGAGCGCCGACCAATGAAATGTACGGAAATAACCGAAAACATGACCCAAAAGGCTTGATTGTATTCTGTTGCTAGGTCATCTATTTACGAAAGTCATGGCTCTTTTATACATGACCAATCTCGAACTGGACGCTTAGTAATTAATCGCCAAAGAAGTAACATAATCCAGTATATGAACACACCTTCAGCTATCGCATATCAACTCGTCCAAGTACGTGCTTAATTCATTTTCTTAAGAAAATTGTCTTGTGAGGGGAGTATATCATAGGAAGAAGAATAGTGGCTGTACCATGCAGTGATTAATCATGGATATAAGAAATATGAGCTCATTAGTAAACGACCTTCTAAAGTGATTCATTATCCTGTGACTTTTCATTGTCCGCCGACAGAAAGCATGCACAATGGGACTAATGAAAATCACGGGAAATGTCAGAATCGCTATAGAAGCCTGTCTAACAATAAGCCAGCAGTTTTATATTGATTGTTGGTTTTGGCTATGCTCCGTGTCATGAACAAACATTCACGTATTAAAGTTGTTGGAACTGTAAAGAAGGTAGGGGGGGGTGGATAGTCTTTTTCTGGTGAGAATGGTTAATTAATAGTTCGAAGTTCCCCCTAGTTATATTAATGCGTATGACCGTTAAAAAAAGTTGACGGTCTGGTTACCTATGTGTTTCTAAAATCCTTCCTAAGGCAGAAATAGATGGAAGTCTTATCTCCATAAAGACACGTGACATGAAAAAGTGTTTTCTTTAATGAGAAAATACAGCGACCTACGTTCCGGAAAAGATCACGTGACATTTCAGTTTCTTTGTTTCTACTATCTCACCTCTACCTGCACTGTCATTGTCTCTTTTGTCTTGTGACAGTTTCCTTTCTTATATTGTTGCCTAGACATAATATCAACTTTAACGTTCTGTCGGCCAACGTTGTACGCATACCAAGAATCGAATAAGACTTCAATCAAGTCTTTAATATTTCTTTTTGGTGGAAATTAGGATTTTGTGTAAGTACAAAATGTAGACTATAAGTATATTTATCTGTAATTATGCGTTCTATTGTGACTGGTCAAAAAATAATAATTATTCTTTTATGTCTATGTTCTTTGAGGGAAGAGTACGGTGATTAATGCATATTTCTTTGCTGTCCAGTTTGAGGGATATTATGCTACAGTGTGTAGTTGTATGATTTAACGATCCGTAGTCATACTCTCTTTGATGTTTTTTCTGCGAACAGTTTCTCGTGGTTTTTTTTATTTTTCCATCTGGTACTCATTTGAATGCTAGTAATGGCAGTCTATTTTCATTCATTCTAAGTGCATATTGGTTGGTTTTTTTCCCCACAGATCTATGGTCTATGTCCTGTGATCCACACATATCGAATTCACCAACAGTTCTATTCTGAAATATTACTGTTTGATGTCTTCATTATTTGCTTCTTTTAGTTAGATTTTTTCAAGCCATTATTTTAAAGTATTCTTATTAAGACTTTTATTTTTTAAATGAAGTTAATTTCGAGTACCTTTGTTACTTTCCAGAATCCCGAGCCACATGATAATGCAGATACATGCATTACAGTTAAACAGTTGTAATGTTTTAATGTCATTATTCTTCATTTTCAGATGTTTGTTAGGTGGTTCAATTACCTATTGCATGCTTCAAAATGGTGTGCATGAGCGGGTGGTGAACGTTTCTGAATTTCGTCTTGGTCAAATCTTTGAAAAAACCTATTCTTTTTTCTTTTATCTTCCAAATGTCCTGCCGATTAACTGTATAATCTGAAAAATATGAATACATCATTTTGTATTAAACTGAATGGCGGCGCTAAATGTGTTTATAGGTCAGGCACATCCAACTTTAAAACGGTATTCATTTGCCTTTATCAACGTACATGTATTTTGTTTTTCGGAGTCAACCAATCAAGTTCCGTAGGCGATCATTCTACTCCACAACTCTCTTTCTCTTGAGTTAATAAGTTAAATTGTCGACTTCTTCGTGTCTCATAGTGACAGCTCATCCAGAAATTTATCTATCTGTCTTCCTCTGTCTCTTCCTCTCCTTGATCTTTCCGGTGATAACTAAATGTTCAAGTTTTACTTTCCTCAACTCATGTCCTAATAATATTGATTGTCAGCTCCTAATTTTTGGCTACAGTTGACAGAGTGTCGTTTTACTCTAGTATCTCTGAAGACTTCTACGTTAGTTTGCTTGGCTATCCATGAAATTTTCATAACTTCTTAAAAACCACATCTCAGCTGCTTCCATCTTATTTTAGGGCAGGGCACTTTTATTTACTGTCCATGCTTCGCTTCCATAAAGAAGGATTGGCTGAATATAAGATCCCAGCACTCTAACTCGTGTATGCATTGATTTACTCCATTGCATAAAATGTTTCTCAATTTATAAAATTTTGATATTTGGCTTGTACTATCGTGCTCCTATTCTCATTATTTTTTGAAAAACAAAATAGCAGCCGTAGAAACAAAACTTTACAGAACAATCCTCAGAATACCTTGGACCAAAAAATATAACCAATGTAACCATCCTGAGAGAAATGAACGTAAAAGAAAACTGACTAAACAGTATGGTTCCTTCCAGAAAACTACAATATTTTGGTAATATATAACGCCATGACGGCCTAGAGAAAATCATATGGAGGGGATGATGCCAGGGAGACGAACAAGAGACAGACCAAGAAGAATATTGACACAAGACATCAAAGACTACCTTAACATAACAATAACAAAAGGAGGAAGACTAGCTCAAGATAGAAGTTTCGAAAGGTAATGATGCTTGCTACATCCTGTTCAGGAAATGCTACCTAATGATGATGATCTCATGATGATGATCTTTGCACCGGCCATCTGATGTTAAAATGATGATAAGATACTGGACTTATCCACTGGATTTAAATTTGCATTATTGATATCAATACTGCATTTTGCGGTGTGTATTTCTTTGAAAAAAATAAATTACTTCATATTTAGACTGAGGCCCTTATATTTACTCTCTTGACTTACCGTATCTAACGTTGGAGTTCTTAACTCTCTTCAATCATACCTGTATCGTCAGCATATCTCAGAGTATTCATATTGTAACCTCATAAAGCTATTCCTAGCTTGCATTCTATGTTTCGCGTAGTATCCTCTGTATACAGGGAAAAACGATCTGGTGACACTACACAGCCTTGTCTGACGCCTATCTCTATCTTTTGGAATTCTCCTACATTACTGTCAACCCCCATCGCAATAATTATTATTTCCAATAAATATTTCTTACTATCTTTAGATCTTTCCCATCAACATTGAGTTTTTCTAACATTTTTCTCATTTCTGAATGCTTTACCTTGTCAAATACTTTACTATAATCTATAATGCACAAATACAGGTTATGTACTTCTATTGCCCTCTACATTAATGTTCGTATTATATATAGGGCATTTCTTGTGCTTTTCATTCCACAAACCCACATTGTTCTTCCGTAATTTCTGGTTTTTATTTTCCTCTTATTCGTCTCATGATTATACGACGTAGAACTTGGTCATCATGAGCTCATAGTGCTGATTATTTGGTGATATTTGCTACTCTACTGCACTAGATTTTGTCGGTAAGGCTATGAATATTGATTATATAAATCAGATATAATATCGCAACTGTTATAGATGACATGTAGCATTTTGGTGATTATTTCTATGCCGTACTCCCACCCCCACTTCTAATTCTTCCTTTGTAATATTATCTGTTCAAGGAGATTTATTGTGTTTCAAGTATTGTATAGTATCTTTCACCTATGCAGTTAATATGTGGGGCCTTGGTTGTTGTACTGTCTTTTTCATTTTTATCTTTTTGACAGAGCTCATTGAGGTAACTTTGTAAAGTTACTGACATATTTTACTTTAAATATGTTTTTGCTTTAAATTGCGAGTACAGGATTGAGCGCAAAAACATAAACTTGATACATCAAAAAATCCAGACATTTAAAAAGAGAATTACCATTTTTTAAAAGGACCATAGGCTATCATTAAATTTGAAATAGCAGTGAATTCTATTCCTATATAGTAACGCAGCTCGGCAAAGAAAGTATACACAGACATTCGTAAACAGTGTGGTTTGTAAAGGTCGTTGAGAATAGATAGGTTAATGTGTCCGTTGCTCTCATTTCATACCAAATTTAAACGATGTCAAATCGTAGGGTCTTCTCACAGGGCAAGGTGATGAGCAGAGAGTTTAAAATCGTTGGGTTGTTCTCACAGGGCAAGATAATGAGCAGGGATTTTAAAACATATTTAGTAAAGACACGTTCCTTTTCACTATTGAAACGAACTATCTTGGCGAATTATATTGTCTATATTATAATTTGTCCTCACAGTAGCCATATGGCCTTATGAAGGCCACGAAGAATTACAGGAAGGAATGGGTGGAGTAAAAGCAATATTTTGAAACTAGGGGTGGGCACATATGTCCGCCCAGGCGGAATACTAGAAGGCAGTCACTTGAACAAGAAACAACAACAATGTATGGATGAAGATTAAAGAATTAAAAAGATATTCAATGACTCTTTTAGGAACCAGTGATGAGGTGATGGGGGGCTACGGAAGGAAGATTGTTTCACAGAGGAACACGGTCCAGAGACGGTTCAGAACCTTTATATGTTGAGTACGTGTGTCTGTTTTTATGTGTTTTTTGTTAATTGATTTGCCGTCGAATGACAGATATACGACACAGTTATAAGCAGCGACAAAACACATGTTCTCCAGAATAATTCTTCTAAACGTTAGAAATTTGAGAACGCACAACGTAGAAGAAGAAACAGACCCTTTCTTATTGACCTCCTAAATGACCTAGCAAATATCGCTGTATTGAAGTGATATAATAATACTTATTCATCTTTTTTTAGCGAGCGTTTATTCTCAAACTCCCGCTGGATCTCTCTTGAAACAGGACATTGTTGCTACTAGATTCCCAGCATGATGTAGTCCAGAGAATGGAAATGTGTTGTGTCGCCGTTTTTGTTGCGCCAATGATCTGTTTTTAGCGGAATACATTCATACAACCTGAATCTTAGGTTACTTTTCAGAGTAATGCACACAGATGAGAGTTAGAGTTTTCTGGGAGTAATATACATCAATGTTAAGCCCCAACCTCAAAATCCCTTAGTTCAACTAATCAAGCAACCAATCAATGGTTTGTTGGTTGCTTGCTGATCCAGCGGTTCATGGGTTCATGCTTTTTTGATCCAATGAAATTAAAATGACATTATATTTCTGGGAAGTTTGTAGATTTTCGGGCCAGGGCCAGGGAATAACTATCACACCTCCTGGAAGGTAGGTTTCAACCTATGCATTGCTCCGAGCTACTGCAACCAAGATAGGGCTCACTGTGCTCAGTCCCCGCCACCAGTTTACTACCAGTTATGCCGAACTTCTCTATTGCTCCAGACATGCAACCAAATGTTCAAGTCAAAAGTATTGTCACGTCCTGAGTCACGGTGCCTCTATGATAGACCTCAGCCATAAGAGGAAACAGTGCTGTCAGTTTCCTCCTCCTCTGTGCTGCGTAGCACATCTCTGGCTCCCTTCAATCCACAGAGGGTCCATACATACATAAATATAACAAAGCATAAAACACATTACAACAGCAAAACATGAGAAGCATAATTGTGTAGATGACGTGTCATCCAGCTTCTTTAAGAAAATAAGCTCAATATAACGTCATGTCATCTACTAAGGTTTTCTGTTGCATGTGTGATTTGTCTAGTGGGCGATTAGTGAGACCTACAAACGCACCCGCATGCGTAACCAATAAATTAAATAATTAACCAACCACTCAACCAATCAACTAACCAAGCAATCAATGAATCAGTTAATCCTCGAAACCACGTGCATACGAAAGACTATAGTTATAGTGTTACGAAGAATGGTTTATAGTGTTACGAAGAATGGTTTATAGTGTTACGAAGAATGGTTTATAGTGTTACGAAGAATGGTTTATAGTGTTACGAAGAATGGTTTATAGTGTTACGAAGAATGGTTTATAGTGTTACGAAGAATGGTTTATAGTGTTACGAAGAATGGTTTATAGTGTTACGAATAATGGTTTATAGTGTTACGAAGAATGGTTTTAACCCAAAATGTCAACAGTTGTATACATATATCACTCTTCATAAATAGACTGCCAACTTGAGTCAATGAATATGATCTTTCAAAACAGAAGGTATACGTAATACAGTATATGTATATCGTCATCATCATCGGGTGCCGTGACGGATTGCACCGGCAAGATCGCGGTAGTCGATCGCGGCTCTCTACAGCTCTCCAGTAATATGTATCAGGATCGCTATTGTTTCCCTGTCGTGCCAGGTTGTTAAATGTCTAATATTATCTCTGCCTTTACTGCCTTCAATCTTGCCTGTTGTGACTATGTTCTCGAAAACTTCTAGTCTCATAACGTGGCAAAATAATGAAGATTGTCTTTTTCTTATAATATTGATTAAGCTCCGTTTCGCATTTAACTCTTTTAACACCTCCACATTTGTTTTCCTGGCAGTCCATGGTATTCTCATCATTCTTTTCTAGAAATGCATCTCTACTGCCTCTAATTTCCGACTTTCCTGTTTGTTTATTGTCCAAGATTCGCACTCATATGTTAGTATATGAATTATATGACGCTAAAAAAGTGCCTTCAAAAGTGCCACTAGAAATAGATAGTGATATTTTAAATGAGAGTTATTTTCTATCGTGGTTGTCATTGCCCAGATCTCACAAACGCATATTCTGCCATTGGAAAAATATAGCTTCTTAATAGTTGTAGCTTGGTTTATCTGTTGTCCTCTTGCGATATATTTGTCATATCAAGGAAACATAAATTATACGCACATGCAATGGTTCTAAACGCTCAGAACCATACGAAGTGACGGTGAAAAATATGTTATACTGAAATGTCTACAAGTGTTCTGGGTCCACAAGGTTAACTCTCATCCAGGAAGTGAATGGAATAATTAATTTATGCTAGTCAAGAATACTATTACATTCTCCCTAAAATCTTCTGTTACGTTTCTCTGATTTCTAAATACTTATAACCAAGAAATTACAGCTGAAATTCTGCGAAACTTCGGAAGTAAACACAAATCGACGTTTCTAACTAAAAGGCTTCAACCCGAATAAAGCATAACAAAACGAATAAAGAGCGACAATTTCTATTATGTCATAACAATTTAATGAAAAACACAAAAATCGGAGCATTTTTCTATTGACTGAAATATCTGGGAATCAAACCAAACAAAACAAACATCTGCACCATTGAAATCTAGACACAACTTGCCACATTTACGAATCTAGTTCAAATCTCGTCTATTGCCTTCTGATTTTATCTATTTCCCTTCGATGATTCCTATTTATATTATTAATTTACTCATGCAACATCTGGAGCAACAATGTTTATGTGTTTTTTCTGTTTACGAGTAGGCCTAATTGGTGCTTGTAATACCAAGACATGATAACGCGTACAAGTCTTGAAAGTTGGAGGTGATCCACGTGATGACGTAATTGTGCAATATGTGTTTTGTTGTATTTCGTGTTCCGATCTGCCGGTCCATATTCATAGGTAACTTGAGAACATACAAGTTGGGTGTATTGACTAATATCGCATCTATTTTTGGTAGAGATATCGTATGATCGAAGGCAGAAAACGTGTTGTCTCGAGTTGTGAGGTGAATAGGTGCCAGCTGAACGGACCTGGTAAGATCATGTTTACTAACTTCTGATTTTTTTTCAATAACTCCTGGATGCTTCCTCTCTTTAATATTCAGCTACAATAAGGTAATGTGGGCAAGAGTAGAAATAAAAGAGGGACAATGTTTTCAACATCGTTCTCTAGCTTCTGAGAATGAATAGGGTGTACTCCGAAAGTAAAAACAAGGATATTTGTTAATCAGAGAAAAGAAAATCACGCACTGATGGGAAGAGTACATTAAGGAAGTTCGCAAACATATGAGATCAACACCCTTGGATTATGTGAAAATGATATGGTTGAGTTCAGATAGTATAGTATCGAGGACTTGAATACCAACATATAAATGGAGTAGGTGTAAGTTTATACAAGAAGAGAGTACGATCTGCGCAGTACTTCTGGAGTATATCAGACAGTTCTACAAGTTAAATTAGAGGGGCAGCTCATTAATATAAATATTATTCAAGTATACGCACCAACATCAGAAAGTACAGATGAAGACATAAAGCAATTCTACAAAGATTTCAACACAGCTCTGAGAGAGTTCATGCATCAAGGCGTGAACATTGTTATAAGAGATTTGAATACAAAGGGTGAAGAAGATCAAGATATTGATAGAACTGGTGGATTTGGCATAGGCATCAGAAATGAAAGATATGAGATATAAGTGGGCTGGACCAGAAGCAATAGCATGATAATAGAAAATACATAGTTCTATCAATATTCTATACGATTATTCACATGTAGAAGTCCAGATAAGAAGACTCACAATGAGATAGACTATTGTATGATCAATAGAAGATTTATATAATCATTGAGCTATGTTAAAACACGCACTAGTGCAGACTGTACCAGCGAGCATGCTCCTGTTTTGGGAAAGTTAAATATACGATGAAAAAGGTTAAGAGACACCAGGAAAAATAATACCCCAGGTATAAATCTATTAACAAAAAACACGGATTTACAGGGAAAGTACAATATAACTCACGTAACCCCACATGACCCACAAGACAATCTACACATGCAACAGAAAACCTTAGTAGATGACATGTCGTTATATTGAGGTTATCTTCTTACGGAATCTTCAATGGCACGTCATCTATATAATTATGCCTCTCATATTTTTATTTTGTTGTTGCAATGAATTTTATGGTTATCTATTTTTGTATTTGTGTGGGCTATCTCTGTGGTTGGGAGGTAGCCAGAGATGTACTGCGCAGCACTGAGGAGGAGGACACCGACAGCACTGTTTTTTTCCTATGGTTAAGACCCATCATAGTGGCACAGTGACTCAGGGTGTGACAATCCTTTTGACTTGACCAGATGGTTGCATTTCTGGAGCAATAGAAAAGTTCGGTATAGCCAGTGGTCAATTGGTGACGGGGAATGGGCTCGGTGAACCCTATCTTGGCTGCAGTGGCTCGGAGCAGTGCGTAGGTTGAAACCTACCTTCCTGGTGGTGTGATAGTTATTATCTGGCTCTGGCCCAGGGTGGGTCGAAAATCCACAGACTTCCCAGCCATATAATGCCATTTTAATGGCACTGGGCCAAAGGGCAGAGCCCATGGACCGTTGGATCAGCAAGCAACCAACAATCAGACACATCTACCACATCTTGTAAAGAAATGCTAGATTAATTTGGGTGCAATGAAAGATCATAAATGCCAGTAATCAGTTAATTTATTGGTTGAGTATTCAAATGTTTTATGCTACCATGACATTTCATTGAATAATGCAAGCACACACTACAATCATTCATAGAAACACCAGTATCAAAATCCACCAAACATTTCTAGATCTGTCTCCAGTTTATTGTGTTATCTATAATGATTGTTCTGAATGTGTGAGATTGGTGTGTTAAATTTATACACATACATTGTTCACATACTTTCTGAATATTTATTGTACATGTCAGTATTCATATTCAAACCAAGAATACAGAAAATATAATTGACATGGTAAGTACAAAGGACTGGTTTCTTGTAGTAATGTTTCTGTTGTTTTTTTTTTAAATTTCTCTCCACAGGTCTTGCATAAGTCTTGAAAGGTTGCAATGTGTTTCTCCAATGTGTGTGCCATCCTTATATATTTGTTTAGGGGTGTGTACATGTTGTAGCTTTGGACTCGAACACAAACAGTAAATAATTCACATACACAGCAGAAAATGAAATACATATTGTAGATGAACCTACAATAGAAAAAACGAATCATTTGTTAGTACTAGACAATTGTTCTACTTGCTATGATATAAGTGGTGGTTGTTTCAATCCCTATACATAATAAATTATTGGCTGTTACTTCATTTGTGTGATGAGATGATTTCCCCTGAAACTTATACCAGGAAGACTGTTCTGATCAACAGTATGCATTGCTTCGAGAAGCATCCTACAAACACGGATAAATCGGACAGTATTTTGTGACTTCTACATTTCCACAATATCCAAAGTTTGAGTCCCAAGCTTCAACTATCCTGCCATGCATTCTGTCATGTAAGAGATATACATAGCATCTAGGCTCTTATCCATGCTCGTGGAGTTGGGTGGAGCAGCCTGGTACGCAATTTCCGCCATCCAAGGGCACACTCTAACAATGATGTTTTCCTGATTCTGGGCTCTCTCATGCATTTGTTACATCCAACATAAGGGTGACTTTTAGCAATTCACATGATCACATGTACTACCTATTTATAGCGGGTTACCAGAACAGACTGTTAGGACAGTGGTCATGGCAGGAGTTACATTCTCATGTCATCGAAAGTGAATTGATACATAATTTTTGATCTGATAAATTAATAGTAAAAACATTAAGGCTATGCATACAAGTGATGTAGGTACATAAATACAATATTCATATCAAAGTGTATGAATTAATTATGTACTATAGGCTTACCATAATTAACATAGAAAGAATTTCATTACAGCTATCCAATATTTGTATGTCCTATTCCTTATTTCGGCTCATATTTCAGAATTTAAAATACTATGCAGAATAGTACGTTAGTGCTAAACACTATTTCAATTAAAAACATAAATAGGTCCTGCACTGTGTTAGTCTTTCGTTGGTCAATTAATATTCCAAGCTGTCGCCAATGATTTATTAAATATTGATGTTAGATTTCTACACAACTGTCAATCTTGTTCAATAAGCATATCACAAAGACATTTCAAATTTATGCTCCTTAATAAAATTCGTACTAACAAGAAACAAAATTGATGAAAATTCCAATGTTTTATTGCAGTAAGTTAGTAGGGCAGTAAGTCAATGGACAACTTGTCTGACAAGGTAGCTGAAACGAAACATCATAGTTATTAGAGACATGGAATTCTTTATTTCCATATCATCAGCGAATGGAAGATTAATTATTATGGGTTTAATATTATCATATTGTTATAAAAACGTAAGAAATAAATGTCTTTGTCATGTTGTTTGAAAATTCAGTAATTTTCAGCAAACCTACCTTCTTCTTCTTCTTTCTCTTCTTCAGCGTTCGCTCTCAAATAACCACATCGAAATTATCGTGTGATTTCCGCCGGGGAGCGTGAAGTACGTTGTGCTGCAAGTTCCACAGTAGAACTGTGATTATTTGCACCCCGGTTGGCCACTTTGTGACCTGGACGTCCGAGGTCCAGCACATCCGCTTTCGTCATTCCTTTATTTCGAGTTTGGTTCCTAGTCCGTGACAGTCTGTCTATCTGTCGCCGGGCACGCTGGTGTGTACTGCCTCTTCGCCAAGACGCTTATCGAGCGCGTCTGACTTGCACGAGGTGTTCCACTATCTATGAACTAATCTCGAGCAGTTGGATGTACTGTGCCTGTGCCCATCGGGTACTGAACCGTTTCTCATCCGCGATCCTGGTTCCATATGAGTAATAAGTCGCCAGAAGAGTTGGACCCTGGCTCGTTCGCCCTCCTACCCGAGGCGTTGTTCACCGACATCGTGAGCCCCTCGTCCAAGTTCAAGTCTCACACCACGCGTTTGAGAGCAAGGCGCTCTAACCTACCTTCTTATTACAGGCATACAATTTATGAATGACACTTAAAAATGGTAGTGACTGTTTTAAATGATCTCGTTACAAATAACGTCTACCTAACACATGTAATGCAGTAGCCAAACAATATTAGGATATGTTAATAAATATATAAACAACAATTGATGACTCAAAGCAGATATTATTATGTTGCTAAAATATATTTTTCTAGACGAGTTTTTCGATTCACATGAAGCCAGTCAAATGGCGGGAAAAGAATGCAAGACTGCATAAACAAGACCAGCATGCAGCGCGTGACCTTCTTCTCCTTGCTCGAACTAAATTTCAATCAAAACGTAAAATCTGGAGCGGAGTAGCATCCATGTGGTTAATGATGCTCATTGTCGATTCTCCATTTTGAAAAAAAAATTATATAACATGATAGAATGAAGGATGGCAGTGACCTCCGATGTTAAAGAATTAATAGTGAAATGAGCCTTGGTGTTCATGGTGGCGTCATATTCGGGGGGGGGGGGGGGAGAGGAGATTTTCACTTTATTTCGACATTTTTTGTGTAATTATCACGTGATAATTTCTGTTATTTATGTTAATTAAGTATTTTCATTGATCAATGATCACATTTTTATGTTTTACCTAGGATATTCAAATCTGTTCTTTTTTACAGGTGTTTCTTTTTCTTGTGTCTTTTTACCTGTGACTTTTTACACGTGAATTTTTACGTGTCTTATCTATGAACTTTTACCTGTCACTTTTTTCCTGGGACTTTTTTGCATGTTATTTTCTGCCTGACATGTTTACCTGTACCATTCTCAACTGTTTAGTTATTTGTAACTTTTGTTCTGCACAGTAATTTATTTACCATCGATATTTTCACCTGTGACTTTTTAAACTGTGATATTTCTTTTAACTGGATTCTATTCAAAGTCTCAGAAAATTAACATTAAAGTTAAACAACAGAAACCAGCATAACACACATTTCGTGTGTTTCGTTGTGTGCTAGGCCTGGTCTAGTGTGTTCTAATCATACATTAATTATGTTGAACACTAATTGGTTATCGATATAATTGCCTGAGTTAAAGCATTAACCTCAAAAAGTGTGTTCATTTCTGTAACAGCACACGTTTTCTAGTATGTTTACTACCTTTCAATGCCTATTGTATTTACGAGGTAGCTTCGAAACGTTCCTGGAATAGTTGACTAGTATTTGCAAGATAGATGGCGTTATGGAGATTATCTGTTTAGAGGTTGGTAATGATCTTAACAAAAGGATAGGACAGACGTGAACTTCACATATACTCTCAAAGGGAAGATACATATGTTTGTTTGTGTGTTGTGTTAGTGGTTGCATTGTCGGAGTTTAAAGTTCCCTTGTTTGAGTAACGTAAAAATGTAAAATTATGTTTTGCTTGAGAAGTCACACTCACACTATCTGTCAATTTGTTTTCCCCACCAATACTGTTACGCGTTGCGGGAAGTTGACGTTTTATGTTTTTGGACATCTGTCTTGCAGCTTGCTATAGTTAGGTGGTGTTTTTCAACAATCTCTCCGATTGAGCCTTCCCGTCTTGGTCGTGGTCTTCCTATAACTTTGAAGCCGTTCTTTCTGCTGTTATTTGCATGGATGGGTGATTATGATGGTTCCATTCGTATAAGGTTGCCAAACTAATTGATCTGCTGTCTCTATACATATTTTTTGCATGGTAGGGTTTTTAATATATTACTGATGTCTTTATTTCTCATTCAGGATCGTCATGTGACGTTTATAGTTTTTCTCAGGAATAATTTATAATCATTCTCATGCGTGCTTTTATCAGTGGTCATGTCTGGCACTGTTAACATAACATTGGTATAAAGATGGTGCTTATTATATTTGTAGTGTTTTGGATGCCATGTTGATCACTGGGTTTTTTAGCATTGGTAACAGTTGTCATGCTACAGCGTTTGCTATTTGGCACCTCATCTCAATTTCTCTATCAATTTTCAAGTCTTCTGTAAAAAAATGTTCCTTGATATTTAAATTCTGATGTCTATTTTAGTTTTGTGCCGCTAACGTAACATTTGGGTGCTATGTTACTACGCATATTTTCATAGTTTATGTTTTTGATGTGTTTAATTTCGTATTGTATTGTTCGTAGGCTGCCTGTAATGTATTTGTGTGTCTTTGTAGTTTGTCTTCAGTTTCATTGATCATCTGCAAAGAGTAGACCGTGCAGAGAGTACGATCGCCAGTTACTCTAACATTGCTTAATAAAAAAATGTTGTGATATCGCAATTACTTGTATGACACAAGCGTTTCCGTTAAGGTCGTAAAATAGAGAATAAACACGTTGTCGAGGCCAAAAAAAGGGGATCAAAGAATAGCAACACTGTTTACTTTCCAAGCATGTCGTGCGAGGCGACTAAGGAGGTTATGGGATGGAGTTGGCTGTTCCATACCATATAGGGTCAGTGACCTAAAGCCATGCTGAAGTCAGATGCGTCAGGCCGAAAGGCGCAGATATCTCAGCAATGATGTAAACCATGACACAACTCATTCTGTTCTCTGGACTACATCCTGCTGATCTGCAGGAGTTGGTACCTCGCAAAGCACAAGGAGATTACCTTGCAACAGCCTCCATATTATACCGACCTTGCACCAGTTAGATTAATGATGTTTCCTTTTTTACCCTCGACTGAAATATGCACGGAAAGGACGGAGATTAAAGGATGCAGATGCCATTATCACCAATGCGACAAGACAACTGAGGTATCAAAGAATGAAACCACGAAAGTTTCCAATAACTGTATGCAATTTGATAAAAGTATGTAGTTGCCGACAGGAACTACTTTGAAGGAAATGTAGTGTAGCTAACTTTATTGTTACTTATTTCTGTATAATCTACTAATTTCTGGACTATTTTGGCGCTACCCCATATATATACATACATACATATGTGTGTATATGTATGCCAGTAGGTGTGTATGCGTCTGTGTATATATATAATTTCGATATGTAATATATATATATATATATATATATGTGTGTGTATGTGTGGGCTTGTAAGTATTAATGTATATATGTGGGTTTATGTATATAGCGGAGGCACACAAAAAACAGAACAGATAAGGCTAGCACCACATTAAGAAGATTATCCAACAATGTATGGAGCAGAATGGAAATAGCAACCACAACCAAAGTCATAGCTTATTAAACAGCAGTAATATTATATAATGCCTGTGAAACATGGAATGTATTCACTTTAGGAGACTCACGTATTTTTACATAAACTGCGTTTGTAATGAATACGGACTGGATATATATATCCAAATAAAAAAAAAACCCATCACAATCAGCAAAGATACAGAAGACAAGAGCTAAACATAAACATACATGGAGAGAAATTATAACAAGTAAAACATGATCAATATCATGGACAAATAGTCACAAATGATGGCAGATGTGAAACAGAAGTTAAAAGGAGAATAGGAATGGCTAAAAGTACCTTTAATGACAAGAGAAAAATATTAACATCTAAACAAATTACAAATAAGTTAAAAAGGAGAACTATAAAATGCTACATATATTCTATATTAATGTATGGCTCAGAAATATGGACGCTAAATAAACAATTAGAAGACAGAATTGATGCCTTTGAGATGTGGGTATATATGAGAATAGGGAGAACATCATGGGAAGAGAATAAAAAGAAAGAGGTTCTAACAACACTTAATATGAACATGCCAAAATCGGATGTGCTAGGCCTACAAGGCGCATAACGGTGGCACAACGTAATCACGCTCCCGGCGGAAATCGCACGGATATCCGTGATGGTTACAATCGAGCGAACGAAAAACAAACAAACAAACTTAATATGAAGAAAAAACTACTAAGAGAAATAAACATGAGGGAAATAAAATATTTTGGATAGATTTAAAGACATGACACCTTATTGAAGACCTTACTTGAGGGTAAAGTCAAAGAAAAGCAAGCAAGAGGTAGGCAGAGATACAAGTGGGAGAGTAACATCATACGATGGACAGGTTATAGTCTAACAGAGTGCACCATCAAGACAAGAGACAGGGGATGTTTGACTCACGCGCGTGCGCGCGCACACACACATCACCACACACACATCCACACCCATACATACACACATAAACAATACTACAAGAATATTGAAATCTACAACACATTCGAAAGCAGATAAGGCATGTACACACAGAGATTACAAAGAAGCTCTTTGGAAACATAGAGGAGCTGCAATTAACCAATTCTTTTTTAGACCGTGCGACACTGCGAATGACCACAACCACTAGGACCAGCCTGCATCCTACTTAGTTTTGTAGATCTATGAAACTAGCCATCATTGTGGTAACACACGTTTACATGATATGACGATTCCGCTGACACAAAGAGGCAACAGGGCCTTCTAAAAAGCTGTCATACACACACCAACAACAGCGTGTGGCGGGGATTGCTTTCCAGTGATCACATAACTTATATATATGGATTAAAGTTGCAAACCGAGCACACATTGATATCAGAAGGATGAAGTGGTGGAAGTCGAGTGTAGATAGAGCCCTATTCCAGGAATGCAATATATGGGAAGAACACTCAACCAGACAACAGTCCAAGTCAACCGAAGTCAGAACGAGGAGTAGTCGGGTGCTCACGTTTACCCTCCTAAACCTAAGAACACAGAAAGAAGGAAGAAAGAAAGACACTAAAGACATCAGTGACTCACTTCAATGTCGATATAAATGTATTGGAAAGATTGCACACATCTGACTAAAGTCTCAGAATTGGTGAAGTTGCTGCAGGGAACCTGCGACTATTGATTAATAACAACAACAAAGTGACAAATACGGCACCCCTTTCTTATGTTCTTCTTCTTCGCTCGTTCTAAAACTCCTGCAGATTAGCAGGGTATAGTTCGGATAATTGAATGCGTTGTGTTATGTTATACAAATTTACTGCGATCTGTGCCTTTTTTCTTGACATATCCGACTTCAGCATAGTTTCTTGGTCACTTTGACACATATGGGATATCAAATCCACCTCACAACCTCCATAGTCGCCTCTTGCAATATGCATGCAGGCATAGAATCTTGTTATTCTTTGCTCCCCTGTCGGGTATCGGTAACACAAGGAGCTGACAGACACGTCCTACGAACGTTTATAGTATGGACGACCATTTCATTCACCCATAGGGCATATTAGCCACAGTCGGACTCGCTTCACTCATCATTATCTTCACCCCGGCAGAGCAGAGATGGTTATTGTCGATTACGACAGACGAACGTGTATGAATGTATAGCTTATGTGTGGTTTTTGGTACGCGAGTTTCAAAAGTGAATGTAACAAATGGTCATCATCTTGTGTGCTGAACGAACGTATCTCTGCGTGTATGTATATGTTTGTATGTATGTGTGTGTATGTATGTATTTATGTATGCACAGCATAATATTACCTCACCTACCAGAACTTTAATAGCTTCCGTCACACATGCTGTTTCTTAGAATGACTATATTAAATAATAACACGCTAGATTAACAGTGACAACTTGCTACACGCTAAACTAAATTCATATCGTCTCGGTTAGAAATATTTGGAGGGAGTCAGCCATGGTTACCATTGACAGAATTCGTGATGTTGAATTTTCACTTGTCATCATTCTGACCTGACAGACAGACACTTTATCTGGGAGGAAACATAACCGATGACAGGTACGAAACATACGAGTGAGCAGGGAAAGTCATCAAGAGATATTTGTAGAGAGAAAACAAACAATTTGAAGAAGAAAATTGGAGATGGAAGACGTTGAAAAGACATAAATAACTGTAGATTTAATATAAAGGTAGATAACAAACTCAGGTTAGTAAAACATGTGGGAAAATTCATATTCTGTCTCCCAAGATGCGGCTCTGTTACAACACAAAAGTGCTGTTATACATGCTAGTGTAGATTAATTTTTCCGAACCTTTTTTGACATTTAGCACAAATATTCGTCTTTTTCGTCTCCGATTCCTAAAAAAGGCCACCTATTTCTTTGCCTATCGCTTTTTATGCGTCACGAGTCGTGTTCTTTTTTTAAGTCTTGTTGTTTTGTTAAGTCTTGTTGTTAATAATCTAAACTTCAGTATTTGAGTATTCCCGCGATATTCATCGATCATTATCCTTAAACTTTGCATGACAGCCAATGAAAATATAGAGATAGTCAAATGAATCATTTTAGAAGGCTGGATTTCTATTTAGCCAGTAGGCCTAGCACTGTAAACAGTCATGACTAATGTGTCTCTCAGTTTTATTTTTAAATTTCCAAAATCTGGTCACCCTATCTGCAAGTAATGAATTTCTTTTTATACACTGCGCCACTAGAGACATGCAAATTTGATATGACTCATAAATATACGTTTAGCTACCAGAATACCAGAGAAAAAAACGAAGGTCATGTGTGTGACTGACTTGGCAACACGCATACGTTACACAAAAAACTATTATTTTTCTAAGTATCTTCTTCTTTTTCTTCTTCTTTCATTCCTCTTTTACCCTTTGCGGGTGTCGTGGTAGATACAATTTATCTAAGTATTAATAGTACAATTTAAATTTGGAATATTTTTTTAGCAAAAAAATATAAACGTCTCATTGGATTGTGCAGCTAAATCAAGAGAATAATTGCGATATGACATCAAAATTAGCTATGAAATATCTTTGACAAGGCATCAGGATTAAAGCTAAAATACATTTGATTCATTCATTCATCCATTTTCCTTTTGCGCTGAAGTTAGCGCATAGGGCAGAGGTCAGATCTCTCCAATTCTGTCTGTTCAAAGCTATTCTGTGCAGTTCTTGAATAGTATGAAAATTAGTTGTTCTACTTTCTCTAAGTATTGTTTTTCTGAGTGTTTCTTTTGGTCTACCCCTTGCTCTTTTGCCTGTAGGTATCCATTCAAGAGATTGATGGTGTATTCTGTTGGTGTCTGCGCGTAGGACATGCCCGATGTAGGACCAACGGCGTTTTCTGATAACATCTCTGATGAAATTTTGATGTGTCTCTTCTCTGATTTTATCATTCGATTTGAATTCACTCCAATGGGTGTTAGTTATCCTACGAAGACATTTGTTCTCGAAACACAGTAATTTCTTTTCTGAAGATAAAGAGCTTTTCCAGCTCTCACATCCATATGATAGCACCGGAATAATGCAGGAATTAAATAAGCGCATTTTAGTGCGTGTGCTGATTGACTTTGACTTCCAGATATTAGACGTTTGATTACAAGAGGGAAATTAACGTAACGACAAATTGGCTGGTTCCGCTTCTTGAACTGTTGGTCAACCTATAGACAGAGCAGACGTACCCAATACTCTACGAGAGTCTGCAAGTTCCAGAGGATTTTTAGATACATGAGCAGGAGTCAGTATCCAGAATGCTTGATGCTGAAGTAAGAAGCGGCACTCTCGGAGAGAACAACTCACGAAGAACCCTCAATTAACACAGAACAGGAGCATAAGCATCTACATCCTGTGAGATTTACTGAAGCGGAGATGTGAGCTCTTATAGATATTTCCGGTGTGTGAAGACGATATTCAACATATCATTAACCTACGTTACCTAACTTAACCTAAACCTACGTTCCCCAGAAAAAGTTAGAGAGGATGGTCCAATACATAAATCGTCATAGACCTACTAATATACGTCTTTTTACGCCGTGAATGAGACTTGATAAGGCCCTAAGCTATTTGAGATATGGGTAGCTTTATATGTCCTTTATACGTAATATATGATAATTGCTCACTCGGAAACTTTTTTTGAGGGGCTCCCAAGAAAGTGTGGGGCCCTAAGCTATAGCTTTTGTAGCTTATACGTATATCCTGCACTGAATGAAGTTGACGATGAAATAATCCCTTTAGCTGTGAAACAAGAGCTCTTGACAGATCATACTCTTTCTAACAAATGTACATGTTCTTCTCAAATATTTAATTGAGACGACACCCGTAATCATATATGGTTGTCTCAAAGGTATATTTGTGTAGGGAGTGTTTATGAATGCCCGTTTAGTCCCGGAAGATAATAACGATTTATACCAGGTGCCACATTGTCAGCATATCCCCCAACTTATCTACATATACGACATGCCCGGAATTAAAACATTGGCTCTATTATTTGCACAATGAACTAGATGTTCAGTAACTGTTGCTGAAGTATATTAGTAGTAGTGGTTGTTGCTGTAGTAGAGGGGCATGTAGAATGACATAGACTTGACTGTTAAGACATGTTGTACGAGGTAGTTTAAAAATGTTCTCGGGTTTAATGGATTATATAGAAATAAATAAAAAATATCTACACAACATTCATTCAAAGTAGTTCCATTCAGCAAGTACACATTTTTGCCACCGTTCATACAACTGCTGGGTACCCACTTTTTGAACCTCTCTCGGCTATCTTGTCCCGGTCATGTCGCATTGGTGATGACGCCATCTTCATCCTTGAATCGGTGTTCTTTCAGTGTCAATTTAAGTTGAGCAAGAGATTTTTAAAAAATCAGCCGGTTCAAGGTGGTGAGAATATAGAGGCTGTTCCATGGTAATCGCATTGTACTTTGTGTGGTACTATTTTACCAGTAGGGATAAAAGTGCCATGCACCATAATCCAACTATTTATTCTCTATTTTACTACGTCCACGGAAACCCTTGCCCCACACAAGCACTTACAATTTCTTCATTACTGTATCACCATATGCACTATTTAGTAATGTTAGGATATATAGGACGATGTTTATTCAAAGAGATTTTCAGCTTCGACAATACAGCAAACACATATACAAATAGCTGTATCTTCTCTTTTAGTCTATATATGAATAACCTTTTGTAAAGGTTAATGCCAATCTCTAATCATTGAATCACCATAGCATCATCTTTCATTCAAACACTAGACGACAATTCCAGGAACGTTTTGAACCTACCTTTTAGTAGTAGTAGAGGGGTTTGTAGAATGATTATTATTACTACTACTACTACTACTACTATTACTAATAATAATGATATTAATAATAATAATAATAATAGTAATAGCAGTAGTAGAAGTAGAAGTAATAATATGAAGTATTTGAAGTAAATGAAGAAGGTGGTAGTAATTGTATTAGTAGTAGAAGTAATAGTAATAGTAATAATAGTATAAGCAACAGTAGTAGTAGTGGTAGCAGTAGTGGTATAAGTAACAGTAGTAGCATATTAAAAGTAATAGTAGTAGAAGTAGTGGCGATAGTTGTAGAAGTGGAAGTAGTATTAATAATTTTAGTAGTAAAAAAAGTAGTAGTAGTAGTAGTAGAAGAAGTAATAGTAGTGGTAATAATTGTAGCAGTAGTAGAAGCAATAGTAATAGTAGGTAGTGGTAATTGTGGTATCGGTAGTAGAAGTAATAGTAGTAACAGTAGTAGTAGTAGCAGAAGCTGTAATATATTTAGTAGAAGTAATGGTAATAATAATAGTAGTAGTATTAATAGTAATAGTAATAGTAGTAGTAGTAGTAGTAGTAGTAGTAGTAGTAGTAGTAGTAGTAGTAGTAATAATAGTAATAGTCATCATCAAACTCATGATCCTTCACTGTCGTAGGCGTGTTACTCTGAAAACATTGACACAAACATTTCGCTATGCCTCACTGTTATCAGTTCTATTTTAAGTATGGAGAAATGTAATCCTGTCCAGTAAATAAAATTATAAACCCATATCTTCCTTTTACTTTCCCCTCTTCTTTCTCCCTCAACAGTTCCCTGTAAGATTGTTGTGGAAAAAGAATCGTGTCTCACCACCACGTTTGCCACACTTCACATCTGCAATTATATTTTCTTTTTGGCCTGCAAGTGTATTTATTTTGTTTCTCTTGTATATTTTAAAAATATTTTTTGTTCTATATGAAGGATGCGCAGTTTTTCTCTGTAACATTTTCTTACAACATTCTGTATTCTCCACTCCATTTCTGCTGTAATTGTCCAACTCTTGCATCCGTACAAAAGAATAGGTATTATTAGAGATTTATATAGGTTTGTTTTCACTGCCGTAGGTATTCTGCTCTTCCATACGGTATTGAATCTAGACATTTCAGCCGAGACTATTTCAAATCTAGTTTTTATTTCTGTGGTTGTGATTCCATCGCTGCTCATGTAAGATCCTAAGTATTCAAGTGTTTCAACGTCCTCTAGTCTCTGTCCATTCACACATAATATAGGTTATTTGATTATGTATTTACATTGGTGGTAAGTGCAACGTGATTTTGCTGGATTTTTTTAATGAGGAAATAGAGTGTTTGCAATAGTTATTCTGTAGTTACTGACAAATTCCAAAAGTCTTTGTCCACGCTCATTTGTTTCTCCAAATCCATATTGCTTACGGTTCTCGAACACTGTTCATAAGCAACTTCTCCTATTGTGGCATTCCAGCCTCCAAGAAATATAAGGAGATGTTTCTTTGGAATGTTTTTAATTATCTCTTCTAGCTTTTATTATAATTCATCATTAGCATCTTCTTTACATTCAGATATAGGAGTATATACATGAATGATAGATACGTTCTTTGGTTTTGTAGCGATGTATATACGCTGGTTGTTGACCGGCTTGCAACTGATGATGCTGTTAATTCTATTTTTAGTGACAAGAAATCATGCTCTTTATTGGTGCTTTGTTTCTTCACTGCGGAAATACATTTTATGCCCTTCCTCTGTATTAGTTTCTCCTATCCCTGTCAATCGCATCTCCAATATACCCATTACTTCCCATGTTTATCTTCCTAGTTCGTGCACTAGTTCCTTAACTTTGCCGGTCGCATGAAGCGTCCGCACGAACCAAGTACCAATTACACAAATCTCTTGACAATTACACAAACCTCTTGACGATTACACAAATCTCTTGACAATTACACAAATCTCTTGACAAAACTGAAGAAGCGATTATTATTGTGCTGAATATTCATTGTAACATTTCTGTGGGCAAACAAGATTTGCTTTTTGGTGTCCTCTAAAAGTATCCTTATTGCAGATTAGGCTAAACGAAGTAGTAGTAGTAGTAGTAGTAGTAGTAGTAGTGTAATACTAGTGAATGGTGTAGTAGTAGTAGTAGTGATTGTAGTAGTTACAGGAATAGTGATTGCAGTATTAGTAGTAGCAGTAATAGTAGTAATAGTAATCGAAGTAATAGTAGTAGTAGTAGTAGTAGTAATAGTTGTAGTAGTAATAGTAGTAGTAGTAATAGTAATCGAAGTAATAGTAGTAGTAGTAATAGTTGTAGTAGTAGTAGTAGTTGCAGTAGTAATAGTTGTAGTAATAATAATAATAGTAGTAGTAGTAGTAGTAGTAGTAATAGTAGAAGTTGTAGTAATAAAAGTAGTAGAGGAGCTTGAGGAATGACTAGTAGTAGTACTTGTGTAGGTATTATTATTGTAATGTAGTAGTTGTTGTTGTTGTAGTATCAATACTTATACTTATATCGATCGCCGTATCTCTCACACTACCTCCATTGTTTTATGAGTTTTCAAACCGTCTCATACATCTGAAGACGCGGTGTAATCTGCGCGCCTTCCTACGCACGACTCAGCCAAAATTCGTGCATCCTCGTCTGATCTACTTAAATTTAGTTTATCATTGCATGCTACCAGGTCTGTTGTTACTGGTCGTGTACCTCCGAAAAAATAAAAGTTGTTTCAGCCTCTGGAACCTAATCATCCAACAGGTAACATACGATAAATGACCTTTATTAGAAGTAGGACTACTCCACTACGTTGACCTATTCAAGGTAGTTTTTTTTATTACTGAAGTTTACCGATTGTGTTGATTAGCAGTGATGACCATATGTTACTCAAGTAATCAGAAATATAATCGTAAAGTAATTAGTAAATGTATACTCTGTTACGATAATATAAATACAATTGTCTTAATATTTATTATTTCACTACCATGATAACCATCACATATCTATTCTAATCTAGTATACTCTAGTCTAGGCCTACATAAATCTAGTCTAATCAAATCTAATATAATTTAAGACTAATCAAGGTTAATCTTATCTAATGTGTGTGTCATGTGACGAGTTCTCTCCAGAACGTTGTCTACCTACCGAACAACCTGAACCCTTCTCTGTCTTGGGAAATGCGGCTTGAATTTTCCAACTACGTATTAATGTTATCTTTAATGTCATCAGTCCATCGTCTTCTTTCTTTGTCTGTCTTTCTCCTCCTCCCATGTGCTCTTCCCTCCATTATTTGTCTTTCTAAATAGCTGTCTCTATATATGACCAAACAGGTGTAGTTTTCTTTTTGCTGTTGTGTTTAAAACCAACACTCTGGTATCTTCAATGTCTTTATAATATCCGAGTTTCTCTTGTTTTCCTTCCATAATATCGATAACTTTCTGTAGCATTTCATCTCAAAGGCGTTGATCGTATTTGCCGCTGTTTTACTTAAGGTCCATGTTTCACAACCGTATGTTGCAACTGGAAAAAATAAAAGTTCGTTGTTTCGTTTCTATTTTGTTGTTTTTCAATATGCTTTTCAGCCGTGTTATTTTACAATAAGCTATTGCCAATCTCTTCCTTATCTCTGCATGCAGTCTTCTGCACGTTTGATGTTTGCTCCTATTGTTAAAATATCGTTGACTGTGGCTTTTCTTTTTTTAAACATTCGTTTGCGTATCTTACTTATTTCTTTGTAGGCTATGCCTATTTTTCATATTCATTTATTTATTTGTTTTCCTTGGATCATTGGACATCTCACCGCCTATTTCATGTGCTCTAACATAACATAACATAACAAAACAACAACATAACATAACATAACACAACGTAACGTAACGTAATGTAAAGTAATGTAATGTAGTATAGTATAGTATAGTATAGTATAGTATAGTATAGTATAGTATAGTATAGTATAGTATAGTATAGTATAGTATAGTATAGTATAGTATAGTATAGTATAGTATAGTATAGTATAGTATAGTATAGTATAGTATAGTATAGTATAGTATAGTATAGTATAGTATAGTATAGTATAAGCTGTTATACTCTACTCTACTCTACTCTACTCTACTCTACTCTACTCCTACTCTACTCCTATTCTACTCTACTCTACTCTACTCTACTCTACTCTACTCTACTCTACTCTACTCTACTCTACTCTACTCTACTCTACTCTACTCTACTCTACTCTCCTCTACTCTACTCCTACTCTACTCTACTCTACTCTACTCCTGCTCTACTCTATGCTTCCTTTACTACATTATCTATGTATCTAACCTATGTTTCATGCATTTACAATCTTATATTTTTTTCGGTTTTTGTGCTCAAATTGTTTTGTTTGTGTACAAGAAGAGATGACGGACTGATTTTCACACTTTGTTTTCCTGACGTTTCTTTCGTTAGCTTGCCGTAGCAAAGTATTGCGTAGTCTCGACCGTGTATTGACAACATAAACAAGTTCATTGTTTTCTGAATCCGAACTGAACGGTTGGTTAAAACTTTCAATACGGACTATTGTTTACCGAATAGTGCTCTACAAACCACATGGAGAATTGTATGATAGAGGGAAGCAGATTTTAAATAAACATATGGATGGATAGATAATAGACAGATTAATGCGTGGATGGATGATTGGAAGACATAGTTAAAGAATGGGTGGATGGAGAACGAAGTCGTGTGAATGGATGGTTGTGGGAATGATTCATGGATGGATAGATATATGAAAGGAGAAAAGATTTATAGAAGAATGAATGTTTCGAGTGCAGGTTCATGTATGGATAGATAGATAAAATATGTATGGAATAATGTATGTCTGGTGGAAAGATTCATGGATGGATAGATGGATGTAATGAGGAACGATTTATGGAAGATTAAAATATTATATTTACCTTAATTAGATTATGAGATATTATATTGGATTGGATTATACTATATGAAGCTATAATAGATTACATTATATATATATATATCAACAAGTTAAATGGTACGGCCACATAACCAGACAGAAAGAGCAAAGTATTATCCAAAAAACACTTAACAAACCATACGAAAACAGTCGACCTATTGGACGCGCTCGTAAAAGGTGGATAGATAGTGTATTAGAGACACTTGGAAATATAACAGCGGAAGTGGCAAATAGAAGGGCAAAAGACCGTACACTCACTCTTCCCTCAACACCGAAAGGTACATGAGGACAGAAAGAAGAAGAATATATATATCTATTGATTGTCATATTGAAAATCTACTACGAAGTTATGTATGGCAGAGAAAATTGCACATTTGTCTTTTGGTGATAGATTCCTAAGTGAGAGGAATGCTATATTTGCCATTACTGCATATTATTCAACATCTATAGAAAAACGATGAACTAGTTGTCCCATAAGTGCATGCTGTTCTCGTGACAGGATGGGATGATCCTGGGACACTGCCTGATTTGGAATCTCCCTTCGTTGGCTAATCACTCTATGACCCATCCCCTCTCCCCCCCCTATACTCTGAGGAGGACCTATACGTTTGTCAGAAAGGCACAGTAAAATATGTTCTTATTGAATTATCTGCACTACAAGAACTATAAAAAAATTGCGACCATCAAACCCCTCCATCACAAACACCCTTTATACAGCCATAACTCAGATGAAGAAGACATGAACCTACCATTCCCTGACACAGAGAAAGAGTGAAAGCTCGCCACCCAGGGGATCGGATACGTAAATAAGTAAGCAAGTAAGTTGTCAGAAAGGCTATGGTCTGTCAAGATTGTCATACTTACAGCTAATTTGATTACTTTATCATCATGTTATTTCTGAAAGTATTGACAGATATATGGCCGACATAATAAGACCGGTCATTGATTGACCACATAGTGAAGATAGCTATGCTGGAAGTGATAATGTGCTCATGCAAAGAATTTACATATTACGTGGGAAACCAAACGTCAGGGGAGAAAGTGTTCCCTCACTAGAAAATTACGAACATCACATAATTATCATGTGATTGGAACTTAGGGTCTGCATACTCTTGGATTCTTGCTGGAACGGAGAGCGGATCACTTATAGGAATGTCCCGTGTGTCATGATGTTGGTTTCTAATCATGAAGCTCATTCACCTACACTGATGTTGGTTTCTAATCATGAAGCTCATTCACCTACACTGAATATTGCAGAGTTGAAGAGCCATGATGGCACTGATGATAATATAAAAACAACGATTACCATCGAGTCGAGTGGCTGCTGGAACAGAGAGCGGAGCACTTATGGGAATGCCCCACGTGCTGTGAGGCCACTCTAATCAAGAATCAAGAATATAAAAACAAGTGACTACTAGTTTGCCACTCACCTTCAAATTGGTGTTTATCTTGCATTCTTTAAACTTGGGAAAGGATTCGGACATTTTGAAAATCTCAGATTGCTATTGTCCGCATTGTCTGTAGGAGGCTAAGGTATAAGCTGGTTAATGTTATATTACAGAGGATACCTAGCTGTGTTATTCTTATAGCACATACTCCAAACAGAAATCACTGCAATCACCATGAAGAAATAGTTGAACACCTGCTGCCCCAGTGTCCCTGTACTTTTAATAGTAAGTCTATGGGCTGTTTAACTATTTGCACTAGCTGCACACAGCTGAAGGGCCTACTTCACTATCATCAGCATCATTACCTCGCAATCGCAAAAATACAATGGTTAAAATGATTTATCCCCTCCCAGCAGTTAAAGATTATGGTGACAAGAATACCTGAACCGCAACCTGTATTATTTATGATACTCAACAGCTCTGATATAAGAAAGCTGGATTCACATACGTCCTTAAAAGTAGTGTACTTAGTGCGAAAAGGAACACATTAAATAAAATTATCATTCCAGGCATGCATTCTCAGCAGGTGTTATTCCAGCGGAAATAATTGGGGGATGGGTAGCTGACCACACGTCTAACCTCCTTAGTTGAGGTGTACAGCATGCATGGAGGACGTAATGACGTAAAGTAATCAATTATAAATGAGGCATGGATGGAAGAAAAACAGCCTCAACAAGGGAAAGACGGAGTCAAAGTAAAATTACCAAAGAAATGTGATATATAAGATTGTAATAAATGGCGAGGAATTACTCTGCTGCAGTGCAGGAAAAAATATTATGTAGTATGATGCTAGAGAGGCTCAAAAGACTGGTAGATAAACAAAATTAGAGAAGAATAAGCTGGATTTAGACCAAAACGATAATTTATTGATCAAATGTTTACCCTTAGAACATTATCGAAGAATCAGTAGAAATGCAATCTCAACTTAATATCCACTTTATATATTTTTAAAAGGCATTTGATAGTCTGCACCGGCCAACATTATGGAAAATCCTTGCCAATTACGGCTTCCCAACTAGATGTTATGTTTAAATATAATCAAGGCTTTATATGACAACTCAAGAAGTTGTGTTATAACAACCGAGAGTAGGACTGAATGGATTTACGTAGAAACAGGAGTAAAACAAAGCTGTATTATATCACCGTTTTACCACTCCCCGTTTCCCCGAGTAGGAGGCTCCTCCAATAGGCATTGCACCAAGCCGAAAGGTGAAGCCTCCTGAGTGTGAAAGAAAGCTCAGAAACCTTCCCATGGCACATAAGAAATATGAGCTAATCGCTCTCAATTCCTGGGATTCACAAACAAACAACAACATGTCATCCATACTTTTTAGCTGTGCCATAGACTAGGATATGAAAAATTACGCCAGAAATGAATATTTTGGTATAAAATAGACAGGCGATATAATTCTTAATTATCTTGATTTTGTAGATGACTTAGTGTTATCAAGTCCAACTCCTGATAATGCACAAGATATGCTGCATCGAGTTTGTCACTTTCAGAACAAATTTGCCTTCTTGTGAACACTTCCATGACTAAGTTAATGAATTGTACTAAATGTAACCTTAAAATCACCTTCAACGAAGAAATAATTCAGCCATTTAATAACTTTTTAGGCAGCAAAATGACACAAGAAAAATACAGGAAAAGAGATCTCTACCAGAATTGCATCGGCATCAAGTGGATTTCACCTCCAAACAAACATCTGGAAATTTAAAAAAACGATAAGTAGGCATACCCAACTACGACTGTTCAACTCCAGTGTGATATCCGTGTTGACATATGGTTGCGGAAGTTGGAACATGACAAATGCACTGGGGAAGTAATTGAACTCATTTACAAATAAATGTCTTAGAAGACTTAAATATTGTTTGGGAACAATTCAAGTCAAACATGCAGGTAAGAGAAGACACCAAACAGAAATATGTTTTTATAACAATAAGAAGAAAACAATGGACTTATATCGGATATGTACTTAGAATGAATGAAAACAGGCAGCAGCAACAATAATTAAAATGGGTACCATATGGAAAAGAAAAAGAGGAAGACCAAGAGAGTCTCTTCGCAGAACAACCATCAAAGAAGGTATGACTATGGGTCTCAACAACATGCAAGAAGTAGCATCACATCGTTCAAACTAGAGAGCTCTGGTTTCCGTCCTATGCACAGTGTTCGGCGTTGAAGAAACATAGATATATGGCAGACGGTACTGTTACTATTCTGTGCTCTCATTTTTGTCCAGGTATAATTGAATATAAGATTTACATAATTTACTTCATTTTTAACTTGAGTTTACTCATTTTTAGTGGAACTTTCTAAAACATCCGCTGTTCTCAGGAAAGAATGGAGGTGCTGGCGTGTACATAAAATATCCAGAAAAAGAAAATGAATCCACATGTTCACCAACTGGAATATTCTGCTCCAACTACTCTGCAGAAGTACAGGCTTTAAACATTGCTGCAGAAATAATTAAAAACACAAGTCAATGCCAGCAGGTGGTATTTCTTACTGATGCTATGTCTGTCCTACAAGCCCTTGACAGTGATAAACTGCCAGACCTGAAGAAAGCCATGCGAGAAGTGAGCATCCAAAGAATTGTAGTACTACAGTGGGTACCATCCCACTGTGGCATGCCAGGAAATGAAGAGACAGACAGACTGGCAAAGGATGGAGCGACACAGGAACAAAAAGACCAAGAAATAACCTACCAAGAAAAGAAGACCCTCATCAAAGCCATCAAGAAAGTCGACCACCCAAAAGACAATTACCACTATCTCAACAGAGCAGAGCATGTTATTATCTTCCGCCTCAGAACAGGACACAACAGATTAAACAGCCACTTAAATAGATTAAGATTGGTCCCATCACCACTATGCCTTTGTTGGCAGGCAGCACAGACAGCTGAACATATCCTGCAAGACTGCAATACACTAAACCAGTTAAGGGAAGAGCACTGGCCCACAGAGATGGATATCCACAGAAAGATGTATGGGAGCAGTGAGGAGCTTTCGAATACAGCAGCATTTATTAAGAAAACAGGACTTGCTGTATAGACATGTCAAACTCCGAACGAGAAGAAGAGGAAGAAGAAGCTATTAAAAGTGATGTAATAAGGACGGGGTGATGAGCCATTTTTTATGATGCAAACTACGAGTAAAAAATATTGCAAGAATATATATACTCCTATAGTATATCAGGCTCGCTCGTCAATCACACTATTCAGATTACGGTTTTCTAGTACATGTCAAACTCAATGCTGAATTCACTCAACCGCTTTCAATGCAACGTCAGTATGTCATCTTTACCCGTTGTCCACACAAATTATGGATACATTAGATGGAAATATGGTTGCTCTCTCATTTGCATGAACGCCATCATCTTCCCGACACGTAGATCCAAGACAATATCAACCTCATGGGAAGGAATGACCAGAGTACCGATTTCGCACACAACACGTACAGCTTAATAATTACTTCAACAGGATATAACCACAACACACTTAAGAATGTTGGCTATGTACTTATCCCTACTATACCGTCGACCACCACCTTTTTGAATGTCATGTGTTGGATGACGCCAGAAAAATGCTTCTTCATCCATAACATCTTTGTAAAGTTTCCTTACGGATCGAATATATTACTTTTATATGAGACAGATGATATACGCCATCGTTGATGTTACCATCCATTTTCGGGATAAACACTATTTGACCACATATGCTGATCTTGTCTAGTAGGGAGCCGAATGTGAAACACAGAATAGCAATACTGAGACCTACCATGCATGGCAATAGAAGCGACTAGAGAGATGATGATGGTGAGGTTGGTTGCTCTATCATACGTAGTGTAAAAATGACACAGAAACCGTGCTGAGGTCGGCTATGTTGGACTGAAACGTGAAACTAAGCTGTAAGCTATGACACTGCGCTTTCGTTCTGAAGATTACACATTGTTAATCTGCAACAGTTTGAGAGTCTCATTAGAATTTAGAGGGAAAACAATCACCACGCCTTAATATTACCACAAGAGACTCCAATCAGGTTGAACGCAGAGTGGGTTAACTCAGAGACCTCATTCTCACGTTAACAAACAGAAGGCTGAGCTTCATCCACTTGTCAACCCACGTCATATTTAATCTTTACAATGATGAACTGAAAACCGGACAGCAACTCTGTATTAAAATGAGCCTCACAGAGACGGTTGATTGTTTGTTGTTTGGCCTCAATATACGATACCATACTCTAAGTGTCATGTGTCTAGTCCATCTCTCGATGATATGTAATGCGTGCTAATCACACGCATCGTCAATTACCGTAGTTAATCATTTTTCTGCCGCAATTTTCATTAGCTGGCCTCGTGTATTCTTAAAATATGACCAAGCTATAATATTGACCTCTCAACAAAACGTAAACACGTCCTCATTTGTAACGTTTTTGAATATTATCTTAATTTCATTCAATTTTCAGTCAATAGAATACAACCAAAATGTATACATATCCTTCATAGATCAAGAGAAAGCATTTGACCGAGTAAACAGAGAAAAACTATGGGAAACATTACAAATGTATGGAGTATGCCAACATTTAATTAACGTTTGTAGAAGTCTCTATAACAACAGCAGTTGCACTATAAGAACAGCTGCAGGCTACACAGAGGACTTTGTGATTAGCACAGGAGTAAAGCAGGGATGTGTATTATCCCCACTACTTTTTATTACATACATGGACCATATAAACAAAACAGCAAATTCTAATGAAGCAAATGAACTGCTTTTTGCAGATGACCAGGTTTTATTCCACAACAGCATTAAAAACCTGCAAGATCACCTAAACACAATATACACAGCAGGCAAGCAATTTGGAATGAAAATCAACATAGACAAAACAGAAGTAATGAATATTGCAAGAGAAAAGGAGAACATCAACATACAGATAAATAATAAACAACTAAAACAAGTAGATGAATTCAAATATCTGGGCAGCACATTGAGATATGACAACAAACAAGAAGCAGAAATAAACGCAAGATGTAATAAGGCCTGTCAGATCATTGGTCAATTAGCACCTTTACTAAGAAACAAAGATATTACACTAGAAACAAAGAAAGCGCTTTTCAACACCATTTTCTTACCAACATTGTGTTATCAGTGTCAAACTTGGACATTAGATTCTAGAACAATACATAAGATTAACACCACTGAAATGAAATGTGTGAGACGTATGATTGGAGTTAGCTTGAGAGACAAAATCAGGAATGAAGCACTAAGGAAACAATTAGGGATCAAACCAACAATAGAATACATACAGAAACAACAAGTTAAATGGTACGGCCACATAACCAGACAGAAAGAGCAAAGTATTATAAAAAAAAAACACTTAACAAACGATACGAAAACAGGAGACCTATTCGACGCCCTCGTAAAAGGTGGATAGATAGTGTATTAGAGACACTCGGAAATATAACAGCAGAGGAGGCAAATAGAAGGGCAAAAGACCGTACACTCACTCTCCTCTCAACACCGAAAGGTACATGATGACAGAAAGAAGAAGAAGAAGAATAATCTTAATTTCGTTGGTCACTTTTTATACACTTAGTGTCACCTACCAAATTAGCTATGGCTGACCAACGAAATAAACAGAAATAATAAAGAACCAGCCTTCTAGGGGGCATGTTTACTTTCTCTATAGATGTCATAAAGGGTCGAAGGTCACTTTGACAGAGATAACTGGTGTGTCGCATCAACTGTTCTGTGTAATCACAGTGGGTAATTTTAATACCATAAATTCGTGCAGGTAAGAGAGTTTCAGCGATGAAAGGGCTGACACCTTAGCGTCGAAATCACTAAAAACTAGGAAAACTATATATGGACAATAATGTCCTTATGGACAAATTCCTTACATGAACATTTTCTACATGATGATACTAGATTGGAAGAAGATTTGATACTGCGATATGAAAGAATTTGAAATTACTGATAGGAGCTAACAGAATATGGTGATTAAGTGGCCGCTAAGGTGTGTGTAGTCATCGTGCTACGGGAAACAGCAGCATGTATAAGCATGATATTGGTTATGTGATGTTAAACCAAACACTAATGCGTTTGCCCATAGTGCGTTAACGTCGGTTCCAAAAACTAATACAA
The DNA here is from genome assembly GCA_034231615.1 of Meghimatium bilineatum. Lineage (NCBI taxonomy): Eukaryota > Metazoa > Mollusca > Gastropoda > Stylommatophora > Philomycidae > Meghimatium > Meghimatium bilineatum. The sequence continues at coordinate 30,353,810 of CM067300.1, read as the reverse complement.
CAATCAAATACAGAGCACATAGTTAATTTGATACATACAACACATAATGAGACATGATTTTTCAAAATAATTTCAGATTGTGTCATAGCTGTGGGCTGAGCTTGTCTATGACGTCATGACATCACACCGTAGTTCTTGTATACTTCTATTGGGATTGTGTATAGCGGGTGCTAAACTTTCTAATGCACAGATCAACTACGAAAATGAACGTGGTGAGTTGTCTACTGTAAATTCATGGTATATGTCATTTTGTGTATGTGGACAGAATATTAAAGGTGAATTGACACTCTCAATTTAGACAGTGATGTTAAAAGTGAGCAATATGTCCCTCCCCTGGACGACACGGAAATGTGAAGGGGAGTCACGGAGAAAACTGGGAAACTATGAGAGGTAATATACCCGTCCAAGCTGGGTACAGGAAGGTAAGTATTTGAACGATAAACAACAAGCTCGTGTCCGTGGTGGCTGTAATTGGAATGAAAATTACCTGCAAAGTGACAAGCACTATCTCCGAGACCTCTACTCCTTAACATCCAGCAGCACTGTCGACACATAGTAAAGTAAGACACCCGCATATGTGATCTCGGTCAGCCGAAATGCAGAAACATTGGAATCGCGTCCAGTGTCGATATCACGATATGGGTAGATTTCACGACCATATGGCGATACTTAGAGTACACATTGAATTTGGAAACGGCAACACGTGCTAAAGCGCTAAAGGGCAGCCTTGTGTATGTAAAACAATAAAGAGCAACGAACTAAAAATTGTCCAGCACGAGATTGATAGGCAGTAGTGTTGTTCATATTCGAGAACACAAAGATGGTCCTATATGTCCCACCATGACTGACCACATTCAAAGTGCGAGTCATGATTCATGTACTGGATACGCCAACGTGAACATGTACTCCTTAGTATGGAAAAAAGCTTTGAGTACAGCTAGCTCCCCATTGCACAAAGGAAAAGCATTGAACAAATGTCGGGGAGCACATTGTTCTAAGGACTTCTGAAGCAGTGTTGAGACTCGAACTCTGGACACTGTGGACAACGTAGATGAGGAGCAAGTCCTTGTCTTTGAATATATAGAAATCTTAGTCTAACTCGACTCTTGCCGTTACCCAACACGGCTCGTGCAGAGAGAATTGGGTTCAGTACCCATGTGCACATAGGGAAACGAAGTCTTCCTTACACGAAATTGTTTTGCCGACCGTGAAGCTCCTTCTCCGAGATAGGTGCAATCTTCTTACTTCTTTGGGTGATAAACGTAATTACGACGAGTTAAAACACAGGCCTCGCTTTGCAATAGATTCGAGGGCTATAACAACCGAACAAAGCGAGTGCTTGAGAAAGGTACAGGTAAAATTCCATACCCCTAACGTGTAAATACTTTGTCATTTAGTCCATACCTGCTCTCGATTGTGCATGTCGGCAAAATTCTTGCACATAAGTGGAGACACATTTTTTATATTACAGTAAGCATGTCACTTTCTAGTAACTTTGAAATCAAAAGCGTATCGTCTAAAAATACTTGATAGTTCAAATCGCTGTATGTGTTGTCAATTGTATGCTTTGTGACTCGTATGTGTAATAGTAAACATCACTGGAATATGAAGCAGTTAGTCTCCCTTTCGGTCACCATTAGTCCCCATTATTTCTTAACAGCGCTTAAATACTGTATTATTTTGCCGATATTGAATGAGATGTATTTTGTTGCCACTTTATATGTACCTACGGGTGGTTTCAATGTACACTTATTTATGTAAGGCTATTATGTGATTTATCCACGAAATAATTTCTTCAAAATTCCGAATCTGGCGATGATTCCAAGTGGTTGATTATTGTTAATGGTTGCATAATTTGTGATCCATCTCGGTGTCAGTAGTCAACCTCTCGGATTACATGATCCAAACATTTTTTCCAAAATTCAACGTCTGTTTTTGAGAGGCACTCGAGTGTCAGAGCTTCAACATCACACATTTTAAACTTTGTAGTCTGTTCGGCAACTTGTCATTTGACCTTAGCCCAAACTAACTCTATCGGCTTAAGGTGAGCATGATATTCTGGGATCCGCAGAGACGCGTAGCCATATTGTTGAATGTTTTTCCCCCCAAATTTAATACAGCTTTGTCTTATTTGTCTTCTTCGTGCTTTAAAAAAAAGCATCGTCGAAGTGGACATATCAGTAAGAAATGTCTTAATTTGTCCTTTGTTTTTGATGCATTTGGTATTTTGTCATCCTGTGATACTGCATTGCGATAGGAAGCATTGTCCATTACTAAATATGATAGTTCTTCTAGAATTGGAATAATACTGTTCTCCGTTCAATGGCTGAAAATATATCTATTCATTTCAGTATGATAGTCAGTTCCATCCGTACATTTTGATTGGAAAATAAGTCCAGCTTCATGGACTAAGCCGATGTTCCTACTTCCAGTCTGAGTTAGTATAATTCGCTGGTATTTGCTGATTCGAACGTTTCTTTTGTGTTCAACACCTGTTGATTGCCATTCTTTAGTATTTGTATGGTGAGCATTATTCATTATTGACCCAGTATTCGTCCAAACATACAATATCATATACTTGGCTTCTCTGCTCCCGGATCTGTCTCATATATTTACCTTGAGCAGCAGTCAAGTGTGCTTTTTCACAAATATTATTCCAGCAGCCTAAGGTTTTTCTAAAAGTGAAGCCGGTGGTTCTTACAAATTTCCACAGATAAACTTTTGACATTTCAATATAGCAATAGATCTACAATTTTACTTTTAAGTTCCGAAGAGAAACAAGCTCATTTTTAGCAAATATTTTCGATGTCTCCCGCCTTATGACATCTATATTACCATAAGATTTATCCAGATCAAGAGACAATATAGTTTTTAGGGCTATTAACATCACAATATAAATGGCCCATTGTATATTTTTTACAACAAATCTGATAGAGTAATACGATAACATTCATTTCATTCATTTTCCTTTTGCGCTGAAGTTAGCGCATAGGGCAGACGTCAGTTCTCTCCAATTCTGTCTGTTTAAAGCTATTCTGTGCAGTTCTTGAATAGTATGAATATTGGTTGTTTTACTTTCTCTAAGTATTGTTCTTCTGAGTGTTTCTTTTGGTCTACCCCTTGCTCTCTTGCCTGTAGGTATCCATTCAAGAGATTGGTGGTGTATTCTGTTGATGTCTGCGCGAAGGACATGCCCGATGTAGGACGAATTTATTGTCTATATTGTGCTTGCATGAATTTATTTCTATATTGTGCTTGTAGACATTTATTGTCTATATTGTGTTTGTAGACATTTGTTGTCTATATTGTGCTTGTAGACATTTGTTGTCTATATTGTGCGTGTAGACATTTGTTGTCTATATTGTGCGTGTAGACATTTGTTGTCTATATTGTGCTTGTAGACATTTGTTGTCTATATTATGCTTGTAGACATTTATTGTCTATATTGTGCTTGTAGACATTTGTTGTCTATATTGTGCGTGTAGACATTAATTGTCTATATTGTGCTTGTAGACATTTATTGTCTATATTGTGCTTGTAGACATTTGTTGTCTATATTGTGCGTGTAGACATTTATTGTCTATATTGTGCTTGTAGACATTTGTTGTCTATATTGTGCGTGTAGATATTTATTGTCTATATTGTGCTTGTAGACATTTATTGTCTATATTGTGCTTGTAGACAATTATTGTCTATATTGTGCTTGTAGACATTTGTTGTCTATATTGTGCGTGTAGACATTTATTGTCTATATTGTGCTTGTAGACATTTGTTGTCTATATTGTGCGTGTAGACATTTATTGTCTATATTGTGATTGTAGACATTTATTGTCTATATTGTGCTTGTAGACATTTGTTGTCTATATTATGCTTGTAGAAATTTATTGTCTATATTGTGCTTGTATGAATTTATTGTCTATATTGCGCGTGTAGACATTTGTTGTCTATATTGTGCATGTAGACATTTGTTGTCTATATTGTGCTTGTAGGCATTTATTGTCTATATTGTGTTTGTAGACATTTGTTGTCTATATTGTGCGTGTAGACATTTATTGTCTATATTGTGCTTGTAGACATTTATTGTCTATATTGGGCGTGTAGACATTTATTGTCTATATTGTGCTAGTAGACATTTGTTGTCTATATTGTGCGTGTAGACATTTTTTGTCTATATTGTGCTTGTAGACATTTGTTGTCTATATTGTGCGTGTAGACATTTATTGTCAATATTGTGCTTGTAGACAATTATTGTCTATGTTGTGCTTGTAGACATTTATTGTCTATATTGTGCGTGTAGACATTTATTGTCTATATTGTGCTTGTAGACATTTATTGTCTATATTGTGCGTGTAGACATTTATTTTCTATATTGTGCTTGTAGACATTTATTGTCTATATTGTGCGTGCAGACATTTATTGTCTATATTGTGCTTGTAGACATTTATTGTCTATATTGTGCGTGTAGACATTTATTGTCTATATTGTGCTTGTAGACATTTATTGTCTATATTGTGCTTGTAGACATTTATTGTCTATATTGTGCTTGTAGACATTTGTTGTCTATATTGTGCTTGTATGAATTTATTGTCTATATTGTGCTTGTAGACATTTGTTGTCTATATTGTGCGTGTAGACATTTATTGTCTATATTGTGCGTGTAGACATTTATTGTCTATATTGTGCGTGTAGACATTTATTGTCTATATTGTGGGTGTAGCCATTTATTGTCTATATCCACACTCAATCCCAAAACGCTGCAAATTTCAGGATAGCAGATGTATTAATTAACAATTTGTTCGGCTTCAGAAATAAACGAAACATGCAAACCTGAGCAAGGTAACATTAGAAAGCTGAACAGGAACGATCACGTCAAATATTTAGACTGAGAACGGGACACTGCATTTTACAGGCACTCTTACACTTCTCTTCTTCCTCATTCTCCAGTCCAAGTCAGTCGCTGATACGGATTTATATAAATGAACCGTAATGTTGAGGCTGTTTATAGATAACATCAACACTTTCTCAGCAATATTGGACACCGCCCCCATCCTGTCAACAACCAGTCGAGAAACCAGGGTTAATTATGTAAAAATCCCCCCCCCCATTTTTGTTAGCAGGAATGTGTGAAAAAATGCATACTTTTTACAAATAAACACGTTGGAATTTTTTTGCGTAGTGGCACAAATTAATTGGTCTATTAAATCCGTTATTGACGTCAACTTTTGTCATGGCCGCTCCATTCCTTCTACCCCAAAAAACTGTGAAACATTTTAGCCACCCCCCCTCCCGCTTAGGTAATGACGTATTTTATGAACAGCCCCCAAGACACAGCTGTGTTATTCTATACTTTACTTTCACTTCTGAGTAACACAGTTGTGCTATTCTATACTTTACTTTCACTTCTGAGTAACACAGTTGTGCTATTCTATACTTTACTTTCACTTCTGAGTAACACAGTTGTGCTATTCTATACTTTACTTTCACTTCTGAGTAACACAGTTGTGCAATTATATGTTTCATTTCATCAGCTGAGTAATACAGACGTTAGACAACTATAAACCTTTCAACCTGATGCTGTTTTAAATTTTTTCAATAATCCATTACAACTTTCAGCCTCCTTAATGTATTTCCAACGTATAAAACATTTGTTATAGACTTATCACCAAATTCCATTCCCCAATGTCCCCGTCCATTCAATCATTATGTACCTGACATTTATATATAAGCACACACACAATAGTTTTCTGACAATTGCCAAGTTTTACCTGAATTATTATTACACACAATCATCTTGAACTATCTTCTCTATTTCTTCTTCTTCTTCTGCGTTCATTCTCAAACTCCTGCAGATTAACAGGATGTAGTCCAGAGAAAGGAATGCGTTGTGTCATGGTTTACAGCATTGCTGCGATATCCGCGCCTTTCGGCCTGACACATCCGACTTCAGCATGGCTTTGGGTCACTGACCCTATATGGGATGGGACAGCCAACTCCATCCCATAACCTCCTTAATCGCCTTTTACGACATGCGTGGAAGGTAAACAGTGTTGCTATTCTTTGCTCCCATTCGGGCCCCGGGAACACACGGGCGTCTTCTCTATTTTAATACATTATTTTATCATTTAATCTGTCGGTGGGTTATTGGGGCTCGAAAGAGGAGTAAAAAATACAAACACTAATCTTCAATCTATGTCGTAAAATGCTACTCTAAGCGCATGGTAGTGGGACTGGCCGTTACATCAATGAGCTTAAAATAAGTAAACAATACAATGGTTACCCATGTTCTGTGGGATCATGACCTTTTTATTTACTGTAGTACAGTACACCTCTAGCACGACCAAAGCACCAGGTTCAAACCAGGTCGCAGGAAATCGTGCAATCGAACTGTTAAGAAAGCACTAGAAATCACCTGAACGTGTTTATATTACCAACACAATCACGGCAACCAAAAATGTCACGTTAATTACCACGTCCTGAATAGGATACTTCTTCTTCTTCTTCAGCATACAATCTCAATCTCCTGCTGAATTCTCTTGTAGCAGGACATGTCCTACTAGATTTCCAGCAGAATGTAGTCCAGGGAATGGAAATGCGTTGTGTCGCCGTTTTATTTGCGCCAATGGCCCGACACATCCGTCTTCGGCGGCGAATAGGATGATACCTTGCCAACTAAAAGAAAATATTGCATATTATGTTATATATAAAACATAAATATATATATATATATATATATTCGTATTTCTTCATCTTTTGTCTTCACAGTGTAACATGTCTACCCAGCGAAAGTCTGACTTTCTTGATAAATGCTACTGTATTTGAATTCGCTGCTGTTGATCATTTTTCAGCACTGGTCTCTACCATCTATTTCTATGTCCATTGCTGCTATGTTGTCTGCAGCCGTTTGTATTGTGTTGTTGCAATTAGATGCTTCTTTGTTACCGTACTTCTGGTTTTAAAAAAAGGCGAAGGAAATGAATGTGTTTTCTTTGTGTTGGAGCGAATTTCGTCCTGAAAGCAACAACAAAAAATCTACATGGGTAATGTGTCTAGAATCATGCTTCAAGACGACACAGACCGCTTTACGATAGAAAAATACCATCAACATAGTAACATGAAATGTGAGAAGCCTGACAAATTTAGAGAAATTAGAAGGAAAAAAATATCGAACAGGAAATGAGTAGAATGGATGTCAACATACTTGGATAACGTGAAATAAGATTGTTGGGGGCAGGCAGCATAGTATCGAAATACTTCAAAATAATATACTCGGAAGGAGACATCCTTCTGTTTGTCCTTGCATTTCTAATAGAACACGTATGATAAAACACATGAGCGCATCTCTTCTGCCTGTGGTACATTTTACGGTATAATGTAAGGGGGTCGTGTAGCTTTTTATTAGGGTTGTTCAGTGTTTATAGATGTGCTAGTTTAATGTCTTGTAGTTCCATCTAGATTTAGTTCGTGCTGTAACTATTGCTTTGTTCACTTTTGGATGATGACTACGCGGTGATCACTGCCATCAAGTTGTTCACCTATTATTATTTCCACTATTCAGTCATTTCAGGGGTGCAAAATGAAAGGTATGCTGCGGAAGTGCTATACCATTTTTCTTGAGTAGAATGTTGGTGGATCCTGTAGATTATTAAGAAGGATTATGTTGTTGTAATCTTGCCATCTTTATATCTTGTCTCCCATTTTGTCTAAAGTATTATATCCCCAGCTTTGGGAGTGGTTGTTAACGTCTTTCACTGCCACGAAATTTTTGTTGTGGATGTTTTCTTCTTCTTCTTCTTTCGTTCACTTGAAACATGTCTATAACTGTATTGTGGATGTTAATAATGGTCATGTTTTACGGGATGCTATTTTGGCAGTAGAAGTTTAGAATGATCTTCAGAGTGGTTGTTACCCTGTCTGGTTGGTTGGCCAGTCGCTTTCCTCATGTGCCTCCTGGATACACTGGGTAGACTAGAAGGGCATCCAGTAGCTGCGGTTGATTCTATCGAGGTTCATAATCCGGTACTGCTCTTATCTGGGAAAACTTCAGAGGGTGAACACCATAAAGAATTGTTCAACTTTTGATGTGGTGATATGTTATCTATTCGGCCTATATAATACCATTGTTGATTTTGCGCATCTCAACCTGGTACCTCGGGCTTCAGAACATGTGCTTGCTTAGGAAGGATTGTGGTCCTGATTGTGGTCCAAATTACGTGATGAACAGACCAACCTTCTCTTCAAGCCTCTGTTGACTCGACTAAACCCCCATCTCGACTTCAAGGAATTGACCTCGGTAGTGGTATTCATATTTAAACACTTATTATAGCACCGTTCTTGTTTCATCGTTAATGGTTCATTCAGCTCTACACAGTGCATGTGTGTTGATGTATCCAATTTTGCACCACTATACACTGACTGTGTTAATGCATATAAAGTAACACCCCTATAAACTGACTGTATGTTGATGCATTCAATATAACACCCCTGTACACTGACTATGTATTGCTACATCCAATGTAGTACGCTTGTCGCTATGATGGATTAAATAATACATTTACTCTAATCACACTCTAATACATTCACTCTAATCACACTCAGTGAGACAATTTTTCCCTCGCTCATTCCCTCCTCACATATTTAGGTTCTACCTACTGGCTTGATGTATCAGACGATGAGCTACAATCGACTCTGCGAGAAAACCAGATGGGCATTGCTAAGAATGTCATTTTTTTTCTTGGTGACGGAATGGGAATATCAACAGTAACAGCAGGAAGAATATTGGCTGGTCAAATATTAGGCAAGCGAGGAGAGGAGCATAAGCTCAGCTTTGACAAATTTCCTCATACTGGGCTATCAAGGGTAAGTAATAGATTTTTCTTTTGCTTTCCTGATCTCATGACTTAGTCATTTATCTTCATTTCATCTGTAAACTTTTCACTTCGTTGGAGCTCTTACTTTGTGTTGCAGTGTGTTGTCTAGTTGGTTCTTCTAGGCCCAAGTTGAAGTGGTGCCTCCTGGAAAAGTGAAAATGTTGGAAAAACATGATGTGAGATAAACATGACATAAGTCTTTATTTGTTTGTCCATTCTCAGACTTTTGCCAATTAACAATATGTAGATGAGAGTATTTCCCATGTATCTACAAAGTGTACTTCCACTTTCACTTCTTCTTCCTTTTTTTACATTTTTTTTATTGTTTCTCTATTTATTTCTCTTTCTCGTCGTCCTCTTTTTCTCTCTTTTCCTTTCTATTTTGTTTTCTTTTCTCTCTCTCTCTCTTCTTCCTGCTTATCTTCTACTCCTTTTTCTTCTTTTTCTTTGTTTTCTTTCTCTTTTTGTTCATCTTCTTTTTCCTCTGTTTCTGCATTACTTTTTCTTCTTCATCTTCTCAATTTTCTTCTTCCTTTTCCTCTTCTTAATTTTTTTAATGGGCAACGGATATTATCGTGAGTCCTATGTTTCAATATCTACTGGAACAGACGGATCTCCGTAGGGAGAGCTCAGATTGTACCTCCGTCGATTCAGAAAACCACTCATCACAAGCATACTCAGACGTGATAGAAACACAATAGCAGAGATGAAGTATTTTATTTCATCCACATGAGAGTAACCTCAGAATAATTTCAAGCCATATACTAGTAGCCTGTTTCACGATGTTTGTTCTGATTAGCAACTGGTGACACGGTGTATCTGATAAGCCACTGTGAAGTTTGTTAATTAGTTGTCGGCTCATCATCACTGCAAACTGGACACGTATATAGTTGCTCCGATTTCTCCTTGAGTGTATCCGCCATTATACGTCTACCGACAGTACCGGTGCTATGCTGGTTGACCATCATTCCCATGCGCCCTCCAAAATGTTCACCTCTAGAAACACCGCAACTCAAACCCTGATCTTTAATTCTGGCCACCGAGAAGGAATCATCATCCACACCAGTCCCACTCTCACGTGCCACATCTCTCAATGAGTTCAAAATGTCAGCGCGATCGACTGCCCCATCGCCCCGTGCCAAAGCCGCGCACGACGCCAGCCGACCCTCTCTCCCATTGCCTTGAACACCCACATGTCCCGCCACGAAAACAAATGCAACCATTTTCAGCCTCGCCTTTCCTAAGGCCTCAACCCACGGTCTCAGTCATGTTTGCGAACGAGACCCACCCGCACCCTCCCAATCACACTAACAAAGCCACCCAAGATGCAGACCCGCGCCACCCCCCGTGTGCACACCCACTTAAATGCCATGGCCACCGTCACATCTTGCATTGTCACACTACCCGCAGCTACTGCAAAGGCACCACTCTCCTCCCCGATCATTCCACCTGCGCATTGAACTGTGAAGGCCCAAGCACTGCGAATATGTCTAATTACAGATCCATCGGTGTATACAATCACCCCCCCCCCCACTTTGGTATTCCCACTGACCAACGCCTGCACTTCTTTCTCCACAGCTGTGGGACACCATTCTCTACATTCCCTGCTAAGTGATATTACTACTCTCAAACAAGTTTCGAAATCTGTGAGTAGACTTAACCATTCTGCACCTGCTGCTTTATCATGCAATCTGTACAGGCTGTGTATGACATCCTCAGCACGTCCCATCCACGACTACCCACTCTTAAGTCCGCTAACTTTATGTATTTCGGAATGCAACGGGTGTTCCTTATCTGCATATATTCGAAAGTACACCAGTGCACGGCAATACTGTAATCTGTGCTCGGCTGTTGGACAGTCAAGTAGATATTGCATAGCTCTTGTCGATGTTTCTCTTGTGCACCCAAGTATCACACTGTGACGTGATTAGTCAGATTAGTGTCTGGTGACATGATTAATCTAACCGCTGATGGAGACGTGGTTAGTCTTATTATCTTATTAGTCACTGGTTATAATGTTAGTCTGATTAGTCACTTGTCTTCTAGTTAGTCTGATTAGTCACTGGTGATATAGTTAGTCTGATTAGTCACTTGTCTTCTAGTTAGTCTGATTAGTCACTGGTGATATAGTTAGTCTGATTAGTCACTTGTCTTCTAGTTAGTCTGATTAGTCACTGGTTACATGATTAGTCTGATTAGTCACTGGTTACATGATTAGTCTGATTAGTCACTGGTTACATGATTAGTCTGATTAGTCACTGGTTACATGATTAGTCTGATTAGTCACTGGTTACATGATTAGTCACTGGTTACATGATTAGTCTGATTAGTCACTGGTTACATGATTAGTCACTGGTTACATGATTAGTCTGATTAGTCACTGGTTACATGATTAGTCTTATTAGTTACTTATGATATGATTACTCTGATTAATCACTCGTGATATGACTAGTTTGATTAATCACATAGGTTATGGTTAGTCTGATTTGCCTCTGGTGACATGGTTAGTCTAATTAACCACAGTTTACCTGGTTAGTCTTAATAGCCACTCGTGAGACCTTCAGATTTCCGCATACAAAATTGTTTACATTATCATTACAATTAAATAAAAAGTATATTAAATTTCCCAGGTATGTCTGCTTTTCTCATACATGGACGTCAGGAACTCTTTCTTAGTTATGTCTGTCGTTCTCAAACATGGACGCCAGGGAATGTCTGTTATGTGTGTCTGCCTTTCTCAAACATGGACGTTAGAAGCTGTTTGATATGCCTGTATTTCTCAAACATAGACGTCAGAGGTTGTCCATAAACTACGTCAAAATTTTTATGACAGTCTTTGACCCCTCCCCTTTCTGTCAACAATGCCATGTGTCAATAATTCAGGAATAACCTGCTTAATTATGTGCAAATGTTTTTATCTTCCCCCTTAAATTGTATTTTAGCAGAAAAAGTGTTAAAAATGATATAGTTTTTCCTGTTTTGTCTTATTTTCTATTTCTATTAATTTAATTGATGCATACAACTATTTTTCTCACGTCAACGTGTGTAAAACCATCTCTCCCTTGTCAACAACTGTCAAAGTATTTACAGACCCTCTCCCCTTATTACTGACACCATTTATTAATTGAATTCAGTTAATCGGAGCTTTTTTACAATCACAAATAACAGATGTCGTTGTATGGCTGATTTTACAATCATAAATAACAGATGTCGTTGTATGGCTGATTTTATAATCACAAATAACAGATGTCGTTGTATGGCTGATTTTATAATCACAAATAACAGATGTCGTTGTATGGCTGATTTTATAATCACAAATAACAGATGTCGTTGTATGGCTGATTTTACAATCACAAATAACAGATGTCGTTGTATGGCTGATATTACAATCATAAATAACAGATGTCGTTGTATGGCTGATTTTATAATCACAAATAACAGATGTTGTATGGCTGATTTTATAATCACAAATAACAGATGTCGTTGTATGGCTGATTTTACAATCATAAATAACAGATGTCGTTGTATGGCTGATTTTATAATCACAAATAATAGATGTCGTTGTATTGCTGATTTTATAATCACAAATAACAGATGTCGTTGTATGGCTGATTTTATAATCACAAATAACAGATGTCGTTGTATGGCTGATTTTATAATCACAAATAACAGATGTCGTTGTATGGCTGATTTTATAATCACAAATAACAGATGTCGTTGTATGGCTGATTTTATAATCACAAATAACAGATGTCGTTGTATGGCTGATTTTACAATCATAAATAACAGATGTCGTTGTATGGCTGATTTTATAATCACAAATAACAGATGTCGTTGTATGGCTGATTTTATAATCACGATTATCTGATGTCGTGTTGCAGCTTATTGTAACATCCTACCTCCTTTGCCGTGGTTAATAACGCTTAGCTTCATAATTTCAGACATATAATACAGATTCACAGATCACAGATTCCGCTGCTTCCGCCACGGCGTACTTGACCGGCGTTAAAACTAATCAAGGTCTTATAGGGCTCAGTGGCACTGCTAAACGAGGGAAGTGTAACACAACAGATGGGGCGAAGGTGGACTCCATATTACGTTGGTCGGCAATGGCAGGTTTGTAGATGAAAGCAAGTTTATTAAATGTTTATCAAGTCAATAAAGTTAACGATATAGTGGTGATGAGTCAAGTTTTAGCGCTAATTGTAATAGTAGAAGTTCAAATGAGAAAGAATAATCACAAATGATGTTAATTGTGAAACAGACATTAAATGGAGAATATGCATAGCTAAAAGTACTTTTCACTAAGAAGAGGAAAATATTGACATCTAAACAAGCTAAACATGATAATTATAAAATGTTTCATCTATTGTTAGTTAATGTATGTCTCAGAAATGTGGACAATGAACAAAAACAATAAGGCAGAATTGATGCCTTTGTGATGTGGATTTATATAGAGGATAAGGTAGAAATTACTGGAAACGAGAATAGCACGTTTCACTAGCTTTGCCCTCAGACAAATGTAATTATCCCAGTAACCCTGTAACGTATTAATGTCACTTTTTGCATACGATATTATGTTTTTTGTTAGACTCAACCCATCACTTTATATTTGTGTATCATGTCCAGTGTTTATGTGCAAATGAACCATTCTCTATATTCCCTGCTAAGTGATATTACTACTCTCAAACAAGTTTCGAAATCTGTGAGTAGACTTATCCATTCTGCACCTGCTGAATGTAAGAAGTACAGCATGGAAATTACGTACAAGAGAACAGAAGTTATGAAAATTAACAAATCTGCAACGCCAATGTGCATAGCAATATATAACACCAAAGTGAAACGAGCCAAGAATTTAAATATATAGGAAGTATTTTTTTCCCCATAAAATAGAAGACGACATAAAACGTGAAAATATGTGCCAGAAAGCAAAAACAGTGACTTACCAACTTACACTATTACTTCTTTATCCAAAGATCAAGATGGAAATCAAAAGATATATAATATCTCCAATTTTTATACCAACACTTTTCTACCAATGCCAAACATGGTCTTTAACCAGTCTTGAAGCATAGTAAAAATGTTACATGTGACATGAAGTGTCGGAGAAAAGCTGCAATGGTTACTAAACTAGATAACATAATAAATTAGAGAAACAATTGATATAATATCATGTATTGAACATATTGAAAGACACAAAAAATGGTTCGGTCACATTATGAGAATGAACCCAACCCAAATATCAATAAGAGCATATAACAAAGGATCCGGACATAAAGCCAAAGGTAGACCAAGTAATCGGTAGATAGACAATTTTAAGATGACCATGGGCAAACATGGACAACGCAACCAAGGCCAACACATCTGGCCTTACAATGACAACTGAGGCCCCTACGCTTAACGGAAAGTGTGGATTCCATCAACCATAATTCATCTGTGGATAGACAATAGACAATCAACTTTATATATTTGTCTTTGTAGTTCATGTTCACTATCTACTAACGGATAATATCATCTGCATATGGCAGATTGTTTATTATCTCCCCACTGATCTTGAGTGCTAACATTCCTTCTATATGTTTAAAAATATGTTCTCTGTGTATATATTACGTAGACTTGGTGATACAATACATCTATTGTCTTACCTGTCTTTGTATTTCTATGTATTACGAGTAGCTACTTTCATACCTAATTGATGCAGTTTTTACCTTATATATATTTATAATAGTCTGCCTTTTCCATCTCTGTCAATTTACCATAAAGAAATGTTATTCTAAATATGAAATGAGCTAATTCTGTTCAGATATTTTAATCGATATAGTTAAGGAGCTGTACATAAATTAGGTAGGGTGACAGGAACATTTTCACAATTCTTGACACCGAAGGAGAGGTTTGGCAAAAGTAGACGTCAACAATAGTTTTATTTTACAAAAATAAAATTGTGTAAAATGGCAAAAATTGGTCAAAAAATGTGGAAAGAAACCGTATTGTTAGAAAATTTCTGCTATACGTTTTTTTAAATGGGGGGGGGGGATTTGTATTGGAATTATATTATTAAACATAATTTGAGGGGGGGGGGTGGTCCCCGAATACCAGACAAATGTTGGCAGGGGGATGTGGAAAGAAGATTAGAAAAGTATTGTTGTCGTAATTTATGGAGTTAGTTTGCAAGGTACATTTTTCAGATAAAAGAAAACAATTGCTTGAAAAAAAGTCACTAAGGTGCTAACATGGGTGAACGAGATGATAACTAGAGGTAACTCAGAATATCGAAGATAAAGTTAATATGTAATGTAGATAACAATATAATTGTAGATTTTGTTTCAAAGGAAAATCTACTGGTTTTGTGACAACCACCAGGATCACACATGCAACACCAGCAGCATTATACGCACACTCTCCAGATAGAGAATGGGAAACTGATCGGTAAGTGCTAGTAGTAGTAGTTACTTACAAGAGAAAATAAACATCAGCGGATCATCTCAATTAGGTGTGGGCTAAATACGGGAAGCGGGAAATATGGGACAGTTTTACACATGCAAAATCATTTGTAACGGCCGGATATTTGTATTAATAAAAGAAAATTGAAGTCTGAGGCAGGGTACTGGTAGAAATGAAGTCTGAGGTAGGGCATAAAGTCTGAGACAGAACACTCGTAGACATGAATTCTGAGGCAGGGCACCGCGCGAAAATTAGTCTGAGAAAGGGTTCGTGGCGAACATTGAAGTATGAGGAAGGGCATTGGGTGAACATTGAAGTATGAGGAAGGGCATCGGGTGAACATTAAAGTATGAGGCAGGCACGGGGTGAAGATTGAAGTGTGAGAAACGGCACCGAGCGAACATTTAACCATTAGGAAGGGCACCGGGCGATAATTGAAGTATGAGGCAAGTCACGGGGCGAACATTCAAGTCTGAGGAAGGACACGAGCAAAAATTGAGGTCTGAGGCAGTTTACCGAGATAAACTGTAGTACTAGGCAGGATATTGGGTGAAATATGAAGACTTATACAGGACACCTGGCGAAAACGAAGAAAACGTGACACTGGTGTCTTTCTTGTAAATCACTGAAATCGTCCCAAAAAACATTCCAAAAACATCGTCGTTCACCCAAAATGCTTTAATCAAGAAAAAACATATCCTAACACGTACAAATGGCGGATCTATCGTCTGTCTCATCACAATAATAAATGAAAACACAAACAGCGGAAGGAAATGACAGATCGCCTGCTAGACCAAAGTTTGTCCGAGTTCTATTTAATACTAACAGGAGACAGTAACAACGAAAAGTATAAACGGTATACACCAGGGGTAGGCAAACTACGGCCCGCAGCCCGCATGCGGCCCGCCATTGGATATTTTGCGGCCCTTAAACACATTTTTAAATACACGAACATTGTTAAAATATTTGCAAAACCTTATATCCATATTAGAAAATATACTGTTATAGTGTAAGTCTGTTAGAAATGTAATTTATTTCAGAAGTTATCTACATTATGTAAAACTACCTTTCTTTATAATAAAAATATTTAATTGATTACTTACCGAGAATTTTAAACAAAAACATACATAATATTATATGCGGCCCTCCAATAGCTTTAAAATTTTCAATGCGGCCCTCTGCACAAAAAGTTTGCCCACCCCTGGTATACACAATAGAACATTTGTATTATTATTTTGGGTAATCTCTATTCCAGAATAATATGATTTGCTTTATTACCTTCATAACTCACTGATTTATACGTGTATACAACCGAAGACGCATTCGTCTTACTATTGACGAAAATAAAACTGCGACACAACGCATTTCTATTCTCTGGACTACATCCTGCTGGAAATCTAGCAGGATTATTGTTCAATAATTAGGGAGATCCAATGGAAGTTTGAGGTTTGAGAATGAACGCTGACCAACAACACGATAAATGTGTTTTATTGTTACAATTGAGGCTGTCTAAGAGTTGGTGGAATTCAGTGGTTAGAGCACCGTGCGTATTCACCGAACATATGAAGGCTCAAACCATCAAATAATTTAAAGTTAAAAGTTATAGACGATTGACCTCATTGTACTCGGGTTTCTAAATTTGTATACCGATCACTTCGCCAGGTGAAATATATACCAAAACGACGCTTGCGAGAGTACTACGCGTAGCACGTAACTCTGTAGCTTTCCAGGAATCTTTGAAAATTCATTTTGCAAAAATTATGTCATGGATAAGATTCAAACCCTCGACCTCTTCAGCACACCGTACACGGCTGAACCACTACACCAAGTAGAATCTCCATGTTTCAGTCTCTGTTACTATCAAATCGGATGCACTTTTGATGCTGGAATCCGAAAATTGATCAAATAATTGCAATAATATAACCTGTCAGGTATGTTGCAAGAAGGAACTAGCACGGCTTTAAGGTAGAATTAGCTATCACATTTCATTGGTCAAAAGCGACCCAAACGTCATACTGAACTTGGATGTGTCATGCCGTATGTGGAATATGCCTCATTCAATCTGAAAACACTGTATACAACCTAGTAACCAGATAAAGATCAAGACCGCACACTGAAGAATTTCGCCAAACACAGATGCAACAGATGTAAATATGTACACCAGTGGTTAGCGCACTGGCTTCGCATATGAGTGGTCCTGGGTTCATTCCCCAGCTGACGCGGAAATGTTTTCAGATCGCAACGGCTCCCAGGTCGACCCAGCCTTAAATGGGTACCGGATTAATCCGGGAAGTAAAGACTGCGTGGGAGAGGAGATGGCTACCGCCCTCATTTGCAGAGCCTGTGAAATGTGAGATCGCTAACATCTCACACCCCTACGGCATTAATAAATGCTATGGGTTACTTTACTTTACTATGTACACCATATCATGACCCCCCCCTCCCACAAACTCTAGCATATCCATTGCTACCTCACAATAGAAACCCTAAGTTTCCTTGCAGGAAACTAGTTCTCTTTTCGCTTCGTTTCACTTTTCCGAACTGTGCTAATACAATAACCGTTTAAACGTTTTTTCGATCTCCCTGGTGTAGGTGTTAAGTCGTTCGCTTTAAGTCGTTCGCTTAATACATTGCGTATTCGATTCTCGCTCGCAAAGTCTTGTTTAAAAATATGAACATTTTCTGAAACTTTAGATATGATAGCTTAAAGCTACAGACTTGCTATGGGTGGTACTGTCAGCAGGCGGAAGAGACATATTTAGTACATATGGGATAATCTGAGTACAATGAAGTGAATCCTCTATAGCTTTTCTACATTAACAACTAGTATGACTTAAGTGGACCCTTGTGAAGTACTCCTAGAATACTGGACAATAACCAAAGTGCCTCAGTAGCGAGCTATTCCTTTCATCTGACCAACACATTCTCCTGAAGCTTCACATTTTCCTATCCATTTAACTATTCCGAACCAATACATTTTCCTGAAGTTCCAATTATGTTTTTTTATTAATAAAATTTGAATTAAACTAGCGGTTAGTAAACACTTTGCTTCTTCCACCCCCCATCCCCACCTTATCATTTTAATATTTCGAATTAAATTAACAAAGATATACCTCTTATGGTGATATACGTTCTTTTTAACCGGGGACAATTAGTTCACTGTGGTTATATCATAACGTTATAATTATCACACAAAAAGTGGAGATTGTAGCACTGGTAATCCAGCCACAACGGCCTTCAATTTTCTAATATTGTGCTGTCACGGATCAATAATATATTCGTGACCCTCGAAAAGGCTTGTACAATCATTGGTAACGTATCCTATCCAGGATGTAGAATCACGATTTTGTCTACTGCAGTAATTTTCTGGGAATTTTCTAAATATGTTCAGTAATTTGCCATTGCTTTATGAACGTTCCGGATCCACAATTGTCTGCGGCTTGATTCAAACCCAGTACCTTGGCCGGTGTATACGCAAACTGTATCACTTCGCCACAGAGTAGGATATAGACTCATAATATTTCTTTTTGTTTTTTTGTGGGTTAATTAAATTGTACCTGTTATGTGCCTATTATAGTTAGGTATGCTTCTGCGAACAGCGGCCGTTTGTCGAATGTGGCTATATCAAACCTTTAAGCCATTCAAAAATAGCCGAGGTCGTGGGTTTGTATAATATAGTCTCCACTATCTCTGGCATATATATGTAATAATTCTTCAAATCATCGTGCATCACACTGAATTGGACCCCGTGACCACCAGAAATCAGAGGGCCACTGTTTAATCCTTATCTCCCCGAAATATTTAAAAAAAAGGCAGTTAAACTGCCTCCTCCTATCGATTAGCCGTTAAAATCTCAATTTTTATAATTACTTATAAATACATTACGGCAAAGCAGAAACATCCTTTCGAGATAAATAATTAAGAATAGCTGTGTTAAACGGTCTAAGAGATAAATAGTTAAGAACAGCTGTGTTAAACAGTACCATCACATTTTGCTCTTCCCTTATTGCTTGTCTGTAGCATTCATTCTCTGTTGCCACTTTTGAGGTAAGTATTTTTAATTTACTTTTAATTTACTTGCCATCATGTCTTTACCTTTGTCCATCTCACTTTCTTCAGTCTACTTCTCCTTCCTACTTACTACTAACTTCTCCTCATAAGTTTTTCTTACCTGTCATGCTTCCACATCTTTGCTTCCTCAATTATCTATCTGCTATTGTCCTCCTCTCCTCCTTATTATAACTCTATCTGTCTCCATGTAAGATTTGTTTTATTGTGGTCGTTTGTTTGTCCTGATGAAGGCTTTATAGTCGAAACTTCGTCTGTACCTGTATCTCGTTGTTAAGTTGTTTTATGTTTTATTTTGGTAACACACCTACCTATTTTTGTATATCTTGACATTTGCCCAGTGTTACCCCAGCCACATACTTCCTGTTTAGGGTTGTTACCCTACACTGGAAGATTTATCCCTTCAGAGATAAGTAGTTAGGAACAGCTGTGTTAAACGGCTTCGGAGATGAATATCTAAGCACATCTGTGTTAAACAGTGTAAAGATAAATAGTTAAGAACAGTTATGACAAACGGTTTAGGAATTCCTACTGTGATAAACTGTTATAATATTTAAATATAGAATTCATGCGATGCTATGTTGCAAAAACTGACGACATTTGTTTGCGTCTTATCTTAGGTCGGTGCCAGTTTCGGAGAGAGGTTGTGAAGATATAGCTCTTCAGCTTGTCTTACGGAACAGTGATATTAATGTGAGTTTTTTGTGCACCAATGTTGGTCAAGAGATGGGATAAATTGGGATAAGTAGAGTGGTATGTGTGTTTGAAGTGGAGATCAGGTAAAGGATGAGTGAGAGAAATAAAGTGTGTTTTGTGTTTTGAAATTGTGATAAGGAGAGGGGATGAGAACATTGAAGTAGAATTTATGTCTGTGAGGTATTTCTGGTTGACCCATCTGTAAGGATGTTATACTTAGCATTCCCAACCACCAAGGAATCTGCCACAGAAGGATATAGACGAAATGTCCGCTAGCATGCATCTTTTCGCTGACCAAGGTGACCTTACGACACATATACGAAATCGATACAAGCAGTTATAATTATGATTTTTTTTGTTTTTCACATATGACAGGTTGTCAGCCTATCCCCTAACGTTTCGGAGTCGTCTCCTACGACATGCCTGACATAAATTAGTAACCATTTTCTTTGAACCCTGGATTTGAAATAGGTGCCGGTTGGGACTCGGTCGAAAGGAATATGGAAATAGAGTGAAGGGGTTTAGAGGCGAGGGCAAACGGTATAGGCAGATAAAGATAGTTAGACGGTTACATCAATGAAATATAATGTTGCATCGTTTTTTTCTTTAGTTCGCATGGAATGTGCTTATATCTGAATTGTGTTTATTCTATAAACTAGACTGTGTTCTGTAACTCGGACAGAGGTCCGTAGAGTTTTTCTTCAACTGTTGTTTTTCTGGGCCAATGTATTTGTCTCAGCATTTCACATTTCCGGCATTTTGAAAAAATATTCTCTTCTGTTTGAAGTGCCTGTCCACATGTAGACATGGCTGTGTTGCTGATGGTTTAATTTGTGTACATGTTGCGGTGGAGTCGGTTCTGTCCTTTTCTGTCCTTTTCAATTGTCAATGACAATTGTGACTGCTCTGTTCATAATTGTGTAGTAAATCTTGCGTTGGAGTTGGCTTTCTAATTGACTTCATATCTGGTTCTTTTTATGGGAAGTTATTGGCACATCTGATTGATCATCAGCATCCCCCTCCTTAACCACACGATCTGTTTTCATGTTTCCAGATATTCTACAATGCGATGGTATTTACTGCATAGTTACTTTACGCTGATTACTTAGTTCGGTTAGTAATATTTTCTTGTCGGATATTTTTCTGGACTGAAGCGCTTGGAGGGCTGATCTTGCATCTCTCAGGAATACTGCAGGCTGTGAACCAAGATGATACTGTGAAAACTATTGAGCACCACTGGAATATAATGCGACCATTTGATGTTTTAGCGTAAACGTATGAGATACGAAGGAGTAGGAATACGAGAGTAGAGAAATGAAAGGAAAAAAGAAATGCAGATTAGTTTGTTAGTCGACAGATAACCATCTTGACACTCAAGATATCTTCATAGCTGCCCTCATCACCGATTCATTTTGTCATTCAGCATACGGTTACTGGTTTTTCCTGTTCTGTGTTGTTTGATAACTTTTTTAAAAAATTACTAAATGAAGCTTCTTACTTGCAATTACACGCTTTATTCCCAATGCCTGTATTATGGCTGTAGATAAAGAGGAAACGCTTTGCATTCCCCCATATATCATAGCTACTTGATTACATTCAAAATATCAATAAAGTTTATTGACTTACTATATGTTACTCCGGCCATACTGGCCAAGTCAGTCTGTTCAATCATTTCATACAGCAATAGAATGACCAGACACGAAATTGAAAGTAACTATCTAAGCACAAATTCTGTCATTGGCCCCAGTCACTAGTAGTGTAGTTAGTCCTATTTTGTTCGGCATGTGATGCTTTCGATCTCACCATCAGCACCTCGAAGACATTAGTAATGTATCAACCAGCGGCAGGTGTCCTCGACACTGAATCAGTAATCACGGTTAGAAAGGATAAATACTCAATACTGCTCATAGGTTTGTCTATCTCTGCAGCATCTGATCGCAAACTGTGACAATTGACGAGGATGTTGTCCTGCGAATTGCTCGTACCATTACAGCATTTGGAAGTCAACGTCTGGATCATACGTGGTCGCATTTTGACAACAAATTTAGACGTCTAGCGCTCAGTGGTTCTACCAACACTGCTTTATGCTGCGTCATACTGGACTGTCTACGCGAGACACGTTCAACATATTAATTCTTTTCACGTTCGGTGTCTGAGAAGTCTCCTGAGAGTAATAATGACCAACAGATTATCCAACAATAATCAAACATGTAACAGATCTGGTCCTGGTTAATTCAGTTGAAAGGATTTGATCGAAGACGAGCATGAACCAGATATATGTTAGACTGTTTAAGTTGTGCCGACCTACATTTATTCCGGGAACTGTGATTGTGTTATGTTAAGTCATTCAGCCGCTGACCAGCACACACAACTGTCGATTCCACTCATTATTCCTGGTTTGAAATAAAAATTACTCACATGATCCACCCAGCCACCAAGAAGAAGGTAACATGGTTCATGCTCTGGGAGGATCGAGGAATGGTATCATCGCCACTAAGCAAGTGTAGTGGGCGACGTTAGTCAAGAAGTTTCTATGTCTATCACTGACTTGGCAGCTACACACTTATTGGAAACCGTGTCATATGTCACTGATTTACATATCACCTTAAATTTATATTCTTACAATTATTCCTATACTATTAGGCTATCTCTAGGCTTCTACTATTTTCACTTTCTTTCAAACTTAATTCTACCTTTACACAGGTAATAATGGGCGGTGGTAGGGCGAACTTCTACCCTGAAGGTTTCCCGGATCCAGATCCTGATGAAAAATTTAATACATCAAAGGCAAGCAGACTAGACCAGAGGAACTTAGTTGAGGTAGGGTTTACATGAGCCAGGTAAATGATTTCACTGAGATAGGGTTTACATGAGCCAGGTAAATTATTTAGTTGCGGTAGCGTTTACATGGTACATGAGACAGGTAAGTGATTAAGTTTTTAAATTTTTTAGTATAGGATGTAGTGTACATTTTTCAAATTTTATTCTATTGACTCGTATTCAGGAATACAATGTTAGGCCAGTATATTACATGACCAACGTCGTACCAACGGATGACGTGATCAAAATCAGTCATATCGTATTTATTTACTCAGAAGATCGTGTACCCATTTTCCTTATGCTGGGTCAACCTAGGAGTAGTTTAATTACATATACTTATAGGTGAACTAGAAATTTAACCCTAGTTCGCGCGAACAGGAAGTCATTTCAATTTATTGATTGGATACACATTATTCCGAAAAAAAATAATTAATTACAGGCGCGTCTAGAAAGAATATCATTGGATGACAGTACTTGGAAACACATGCAGCCATATATGATCTATGCAGTGCAGGTAGTGCAGGGACCTGCATTGCGATCTATTTTAATTTTGATGGCCGTCTACCTGTCTTTGTTGTTTCAGTACAGGATACGGTGAATAAGGCAGAAACCAGAGCTCTCCAGTTCAAACGATGTGATGCTACTATGTGTAATTGTTCTTACGTAAAACGCAGGTTTTAAGTCCATCCCACTTAGACACGACGAACTTTCACTAAAACTAAGCGGTTATGGTGTGCATACAAGAAAACTTACGAAGTGCAATACACAAAACATTATCAGCGTTTAGACCAAAAGGTCTTTATCAAGATACGCACAAAAATCAAAAGACGACGAATAGAATGATCGAAACACACAAACGTGTCCAAACTTGTTATAGAATGAGATGCCGGAAGGGTATTCGGAAGATGCCGGCCTTCGGGCATCTCACTTCCATATATGTACTATTGCTATTACGTTTCACGCAGTATTACCTTATATTGATGGTGTAATTGTTGCGTGATATTGAAACCCATAGTCATGACCTATTGATGGTTGTTTTGCGAGGAGTCTTCCTTAGTTTTCCTCTTTTGTCTTTCCCTTCTTGGTACCAATTTTAATGCTTGTAGTTGCAGTCTGTTTTCATTCATTCTAAATACGAGTCCGATATAAGCCCATCGTTCATTTCTTATTGTTGTAGAAACATATTGCTCTTTATCGTCTTATCTTACCCGTTTGTTTGATTAAAGTTCCTCCCAACCAATATTGGTGCGTATATGTGCTCTTGTAAATTCAAACTGGACTCACGTCTGCGGTTGATAAGAACGTGCCTTACCACAGGGGGTACACAATACATGACCAATAGAGGGGGATATATTTCAGATCTCTACGGATACCTGTGTGACTGGACAATACATGGTGCCTTTCACAAATGATAGTCATGGTGCATATGATAAAAATATCTTGTCAATGACATATAATTTCAGGAAGTAGTTGTATAATCGCAATTGGGGGCAGATGTGACAAAGAAGTAAAATGGAGAATATGAATGACTAAAAGTGCTTTCAATGACACGTGGACCATCTCCAGCGAACTCTTCTACCCCTAACGCTTAAAGGCAAGAAAGGGTTTAACGTATATATAGATAGACAGAATGACATGCGGAAAATATTAACATCTAGACAAATAACAAACTAAAAATCAGAATGATAAAATACTACATCTACTCCACATTAATGTATTCTTCAGTAACATGGATAATAAACAAACAAATAGAAGATAAAATCGATGCGAAAAGGTGTATATACATAGAAGAATTCTGAGAACTTGATGAAATGAGAAGAAAATGAATACATATGTAAATGATAACACTGCATGTGAAAATAAAACTATTAAGGGAAATGAATATTTTAAAATAAAGTGGACATTAAATATTTTTTAATGACATTAACATTTTGGACATTAAAAGACATGGCAGTTTGTTGAAGATATTTCTGTCGCTTGAGGGTAAAGTTGAGGGGAGGTTAGCAAGAAGTAGACAGAGATATAAATGCGAGGGAAACATTATACGATGGATAGAGTACATTATAGCAGATTGCACAACCAAAGCAAGAGATAGAATATGTTGGAGGTCCGCTGCAGTCAAGCTTCGTCGTTTCCGATATGGCGCTTGATGATGATAATGAGTGATATATATGTCTGAACAAATATATATATATATATAAGAAGTAATAACAGTTAATACATATACAGCAAAATGCCTTTTGTTAAGCACAAGAAGTTAGGTAGGTTAATGAATTTGCCTCTCTTTTGGAGAGGCGTGCCCCTTTCACCCAGCGGACAAAGTCCAATTAGGCTATGTCAGGACACACTACCATAAAATATTAGATGTTACAAAGACCCCAATGTAATCTTCAATTAAGCACAAGAAATGAAACAAATAAACAAGAGCACCAGTATCTGGTCAAATTCTATTGATAAAATCATCTCTGAAGTGTCGGATAATTAGATCATACCTAACATATTAAGGCCTGAAACTGTGAACTTTTCGACATCCACAAGATGTCCATATACCGGCGGGAGGTATATTCATTTTAGCCCACTCAAGTGCCATTTGATTGATTCAAGGGTGATTAGGAAGAAATACTAAGCGGAAATAAGAACTGACAAAATATTCATATTTTCAAATAAAAAAAAAATGAATTGTCACAACAGAAAAGTGTAGCTATATTAAATAAAATATAACTATTAAATATCATCAATATCACGTGCTGTATAAGCAAAAAAAAAGGTTGCTGTAACAGACCTCCAATATCCCCTGTCTCTTGTTTTGTTGGTGCAGTCTGCTAGAATGTAACCTGTCCATCTCATTATGTTACTCTCCCTCTTGTCTCTATATCTGCCTCTTGCTCGACTTTGCCCTAAAAAAAGGTGCCATGTCTTTTAATATGTCCGAAGTATTTTAATTGCTTGATCTTTATTTCCTTCAATAATTATTTCTTCATACGAAGATTTGTCATGAACCTCTTCATCTGTTTTCTTCTCTTTCTATGATGTTCTCGCCGTTCTTCTATTTATCCACATCTAAAAACCATCGATTCTGTCTTATAATTGTCTGTTAATAGTATATCGAATATTAGAGAATAGATGTAACATTTTATAATTCTCATTTTTATCTTGTTTGTAATTTGTTTACATCTGAATATCTCCTTCACGTAATTCTCTTTTCGTCATTCCTATTCTCCTTTTTAAATTCTGTTTCACATTAACCATCTTTTGTGATTATGTGTCCGAGATATTGATAATGTTCAATTTGTAGTTTCTCTCCATGTATTTTTACCTTTAGCACCTGTTCCTGTGTGATTTTGCTAATTATCCTGTTTATTTAAAAAAAAACGTTTTTATCCAGTCCACATTCTTTCCTTGATTTATCGACTTAGTCTTTAAGTCTTTGTAATTTATGTTCACTTTCTGCTAAAAGAACAGTGTTACATGCATATCTTAGTTTATTTATTATTGTCTCACTGATCTTGAGTCCTGGAATTCCTTCTATATGTTTAAAGATATTTTCTATGTAGATATTCAATAGCAAGTTGATAAAATGTATCATTCTCTTACCCCACTTATTATTTTCATGTATGGTGAGTAGCTGTTTTCACACTCTATTGATGCACTTCTATTCCCAATATATATTTGTAATCAATGTCTTCTCCATCTATGCCTATTTCATGAAAATATTCAATTAATTATTCATTTTTGACTCTGAGAAAGGCCTTGCTGCAGTCTATAAAGCAAATATAGATACAATTTTTGGACTTCTATATATTTATCTATCAATAGCTGGATACTAAGTATAACTTCTCAGGTTCCATTGTTTTTCCTAAAATCGAATTGCTCTTCACCGACTTCAATTTCTACTTTGTTTTTAATTCTTTCATGTGTTATCTTGAGTAGTATTTTTGTTATGTGGCTCAATACACTTACTGTTCTGTACTCTGTACAATCCATATCCTTTGCTTCCTAGGTAATGGTATGAATATTGATGATTTTAGGTCTTAGGTCAGTGACCTGTTTCATATATGCCATTGCAAAGAACTGTGATAGTTTCCACACCAAATTCATTTACAGTTTTTATTATGTCTGTTGTTATGTACGGATTTTATTATGAACGGATTCTGCAGCCGTTCCACATTTTATTCATTGTATTGCGTTTCTAATTCTGCTGTCAGTAATGCTTGTCATTATACACATTTAAAACGTGATCAGTATTGCATCGTTGATGCTACTGGCAGCTGAATAATTTCCAAACTCAATATACATTGATAAATTATCACCACACAGAACAAGTCAGTGTATGCTATAAGTATAGTGTAGAGTGTAGACTATATGTATAAGTTAAGTGTCGACTTTTCGCAGAGCCACCATCAAAGTAGACATGCCTATGGATTTCAACAACATGCACGAATTACACACATCAGCATCATATCGCTCGAACTGGAGAACTCTGGTTTCTGCCCTATGCTCTATATTCGGCGCTGAAGGAACATAAATGATAAATAGATAAATAAATATTTTAGATTAGATGACCCGCCATAGACGGATGTGTCGGGCCATTGGCGCAAATAAAACGACGACACAACGCATTTCCATTCTCTGGACTAAATCCTGCTGGAAATCTAGTAGGACAATAGTCCTGCTACTAGAGAGATCTTACTGGAGTTTGAGAATGACCGCTGAAGAAGAGGAAGATTAGATGAGATAGATAGAATAGAGATAGATGAATAGACATTTTAAGATTAGATGAGATAGATAGAATAGAGATAGATGAATAGACATTTTAAGATTAGATGAGATAGAATAGAGACAGATAGATAGGAAAATAGTTTCTTTTTTTACAGCTAAACATTGTAGGGGTGAGGGCATTACTTAAAACATAATTATGCACGGATGGTCTCTGAATTCTTGGCAAGGTGGGGGTGGGGGAGTGGAGGAGGTACAAAAATTGACAAAAAATGTTGATGTAATTTAATGGCAGACCCCACCCTCCCCCCTCCAATTGTATTATGACATAAGATAATGATAACAAAAACATATCAGTATTATCAATTCCCATATAATTCTTATAATAACTTCATCGTTTCATCAATTAATATATCTTTTTTAATCGAATAACTTGATCAGGAGTGGAAGTCTGAGAAAAGAACACGGCATGTGAAACATCATTTCATCTACAATAAGGCTGGACTTGACGCTGTAGATGTCAAAGATACAAAATATCTGTTGGGTAAATTAAATGTACATTTGTCCAGTTTGTTCCCAAATATTGCACATTGCTTGGATTAGAATGTTTTTTCTTTTAGTTCGTCCTCGAACTCCTGTATGTTAGCAGGATGTAGTCCAGAGAATTGATGTGTCGTGGTTTACAGCTTGACTACGACATTGCGCCTTTAAGTTTGATACATGCGACTTCCGCGTAGTTTCTGGATCACTTTAACTCAGTGATGAATGGAACAGACACCTTCATTGTAAAACATAGTTAGTTACCTCTTACGATATGAATAGAAGGTAAATAGTTTGATATTCATTTCTCCCTTTTGAACCATGACAAGACACACGCGTACATTTAACTGATACATGAAATCTGTACACCGACGAAAACACATTTAATTATCTATGTTATCGTCTTCTGCTTCTTCATCATCTTTGTCTTCTGTATTCATGATTCCGTTGGTCTTACTAGATCTTCAGGACAGTCTTCAAAATGGAATTCCTGTTCTTCTCGAGGTCAAATCTAAGTCATATCTATGGTAGTGAATATATCATTGGTCCATATTGCACTGCTTGTATCATATCTCCGGCCACGAATACAGCGTGGGTACATGTTGCACTGCTTGTATCATATCTCCGGCCACGAATACAGCGTGGGTACATGTTGCACTGCTTGTATCATATCTCCGGCCACGAATACAGCGTGGGTACATGTTGCACTGCTTGAGTCATACCTTGACTACGAATACAGCGTGATTTCATTTCGCATTACTTGAGTGATATATTCAGCTATGACTACCCCGTGAGTACATTTTGCATAGCTTGAGTCATATATTCGGTCATAAATACAGCGTCGGTTCATTTTGCAAATAAAAACAACAACAACAATACTACAGCTAAAAAATTCTGGGTTGATAGCCACGTCCGGAATAGGATATACTACCAATTTTTTAATGTTACATTGCTTGAGGCATATCTCCGGCCATGTTAACAGCGTGGGTTTATGTTGCACTGCTTTAGTCGTATCTCCGGCCATGAATGAAACTTGTGTACATGTTGCATTGCTTGAGATATAATCTTCGTCAATGAATAGAGCGTGGATACATGTTGTGATTCTTTAGTCATATATTCTGCCATGAATATAGCGTGAGTTCATGGTGTACTGCGTGAGTGTTTTTTTCAAGTTGTCGTTGAAATGTTTTTTCAGACCTTGATGTTAACACTTACCTAGCAACCTAACCGGAGAATAGTTTGAAAGTTGGTCATCTGAAATGAAACGACTTGACGCGCCCGTGTGTTGCCGGGGCCCGTAAGGAAAGCCAAATAATAGCAACACTGCTTACCTTCCACGCATGTTGTAAAAGGCGACTAAGGAGGTTATGGGATGGAGTTGGCTGTTCCATCCCATATAAGGTTAGTGACGCAAAGCCATGCTGAAGTCGGATGTGTCAGGCCGAAATGCGTAGATATCGCAGCAATGCTGTAAACTATGACACAACGCATTCCGTTCTCCGGACTACATCCTGCTAATCTGCAGGAGTTTGAGAATGAACACAGAAGAAGAAGAAGAAACGACTTGACCAGCGCAATAAAGTAGAAAAGTAATCAATACGGGATGTATTCTTTCCAACGTAGACTTTTGATGAATCTCCAAATCACGCATGCCATCCTGTTATCGCATACCAAAGAGCGCCATGATAGGTTTCCATTAACAAAGTCAATCTTCAACCCAATAAGTACAACCCACTATATCCATATATAATGTGATATATTGAAATATAATATAATCTCATCAACCAATCCATC
Source organism: Meghimatium bilineatum (assembly GCA_034231615.1). Classification (NCBI taxonomy): domain Eukaryota; kingdom Metazoa; phylum Mollusca; class Gastropoda; order Stylommatophora; family Philomycidae; genus Meghimatium; species Meghimatium bilineatum. Next base: position 30,323,868 of record CM067300.1, on the reverse strand, counting down.
TATCCACCAAGCCATTTAACTATCCATCCATACTTTTTGTCATTTACAATCCAGATATCTGTCATCCTCATATGCCATCTGTTTTGCAAGAATTTAGTTACGGCAATGTTTATTTAGATTCTAGTTCGTGTCATAGAAAATATGTAGTTAGTTAGTTAGTTAGTTGTTGGATCATCGTCATTGCACTCCGGACAAGTCCATAGGTGCGCAGATCTCTCCCTGAGTGTAGCCGCCATTACGCGTTGACTGACGGTCCCAGTACGCAGTTGATTGACCATCATGCTTTCTTGCCCACGTAACCGCTCCGTTCTAGCGACACCACATTTCAAACCAAATTCTTTTATTCTAGCCATGGAACAAAAGTCATCGTCGCTTATACATTCATTTGCTCGTGCGTTTTCCCGTAGGGTGTTCAAATGTCTGCTAGAAAATATGTAGTTGTATGGATGCCATGCAGTCATTTCTACTATCTAACCAGATGTGACCAACGTTGAAGTTATGCAGTCGTATGAACTATGTCACCACGTGTGGCCAACATTAAAGTCATGCAGCCACATGAACTATGTCACGACGTGTGACCAACATTGAAGTTATGCAGTCAAATAAACTATGTAATAAAATGTGGTAAATAGCGAAGCCATACAGTAACATGAATTATGTCATCAAATGTGACCAACATTGATGCCACCATAGGATTATTGTCTTGTATGTTGTTGGATGCACACACAATGATGGAACACAATCTTCCACATTCTCACATAATAGACGCTGTGAGCAGTTGTCTTCTTCTCAAATATCTGTATTATGCCGAGCGTTAGTCTATTTGGCGTGAAGGAAAGCTCCTGATGAACACTATATTGCAAATAAGAGACAAGACTTTCATCGAAAGTAAGTCTTTGAAAAATAAGAAACGTATGATTATAAATTATGGTGTATTTACTCTTGTTGTACCTGTTTTCGTTAGACAAAGATGCTATCTAATTTATTGCATATCGAATGTTCCTGATTATTTTCCAGGTCTGTTTAGTCAAGGACATCTGCCTTATGAGTTGGACAGAAACTTTACAAACCAGCCCTCATTAACGGAAATGGTAGAGAAAGCTATTGGGATATTAAGCAAGAACCCTAAAGGATTTTTCCTTCTTGTAGAAGGTAAGTTTTATGAAGAATCTCCAATAAATTTGTGGGGAAAAAGTATTGTTGGGATAAGAAGAGTTTCGTGTGATATCCAAGACTAGCAGATAACCTTCACCTTAAAGGCAACCTCTTGGAGTACATCTTTGTAAAGAATCAGAAGCTGAAGACAATGACAAGTCAGTTGACGGGATTTGAACTAGGTCCATTTAGTTGACACCTAATCGCCTTTAAACTCGATTCAACACGCTTTCCGAAGTCGATCATACAACATTTCCAAACCGCGAGATATGGTGTTGTCAAGTTCAGAAAACAAGTTGACTCAAGTTGCAATGTAAGTAGATGCTACATTCTTCTTCTTCTTTCGTTCACTTGAAACATGTCTATATCTGTAATTCTGTCTCCTTAATAAAACTCACTGTCTTTTGTAGTTCATACAGTGTCCCATAGAGCTTTGATTCCAGTGTTGTTTCCTCTGGCCAATATGTCTGCCTCAGCATTTCATGCTCAGAACACTCTTGAAGTATATGTTTGGCACTCTGTGCTGCCTGTCCACATGTACACATGGCCGTGTTGCCAATCTTGAACTTTGTATACATGTGACTGCGGAGTCGGTTGTGTCCTGTTCTGAGACGTAGAATTATAACTTGTTCTGATCTGTTCATAATGTGATAGTCATCTTGTGTTGGTGTTTGTGGCTTTCTGATTGACTTTATCATCTGTTTTTTCTGATGGTAGGTGATTGGTATATCTGGTTGGTCTTCGGCAGCACCTTCCTTAGCCAGTTGGTCTGCTTTTTCATTTCCTGGTATTCCACAGTGAGAGGGTATCCACTGCATGGTTACCCTATACTGGTAAGACAATTCGCTAAGTAGTTTTTTTTAAGTCTGTTAGTTTTCCAGACTTGAGAGCTTGAAGCACTGACCTTGCATCTGTCAGGAATACCACAGGCTGTAGGCCAGAGTTGGAGTTCAACAGTTTTTTAGCTGCCACACTAATTGCCTGGATTTCAGCATCATAATTATTGCAGAATTTTCCTGTCGGTGTTCTGATTGTATCTCTAGGCTTGTGTGGATATTCTATATATACACCTGCACCTCCATTCCTCACAGCATTCTGTGCTGACTCATCTGTGTACACTCTGACCCATATATGCTACATAGATGCTACATGAACTTATCTAGTTTAAATCCTGTCTATTGTCTTCTGAGTTTTCTATACCTCCTTCTTGTTTCCTACGTATATTATTTTTGTTCCCAAGCTGGAATGAATCGATCAACAGTCAGGGAATCTATTCCACGTTGTGCAGAATGAGAGATAATTATAATTGATCACACTAGGACAAACAACATATCTGACAGTACCTTTTGGTCCCTACAGCGGGCTGAACTGACACTGAGCATTTTGAGACAATAGCTGTCTTGGAAAGTAATGTTATCATGATCCATCGACAAAGAAATTATTGAGATAATCCCCGGTGAAGTAAGGAATGTTTCTATCTATACGCCGTAGCCCTTGTTTCCTTCTCAATTGTATATGTACCTACCTCTTGGTTGCCGTTCTTTGAGTCTACCTTCAATTACTTTAAAAATAACTACTGATATAGCATGTCAGAAGTTGAAAAAAAAATTAAATAAATTTTAAATGATATAAAATTAATCAAAATAATATGTATCTCATGTGAGACGTTCCATCTATTGTAGATATACATAGAAAGAAGAAGGCACCTAGGCAGCAGACTTAAGAGAGGGTTGTCGTGGATGGGACGTGCTGAGGATGTCATACACAGCCTGTGCAGATTGCAGGATGTAGCAGCAGGTGCAGAATGGATAAGTCTACCCACAGATTTCGAAACTTGTTTGAGAGTAGTAATATCATTTAACAGGGAATTTATAGAATGGTGTCCAACAGCTGTGGAGAAAGAAGTGCAGGCTTTAGTCAGTGAGAATACCAAAGAGGGGGATGTGATTATATACGCTGATGGATCTGTGATTAGACATGTTCGCAGTGCTTGGGCCTTCACAGTTTAGTGTGCAGGTAAAACGATCAGAGAAGAGAGTGGTGCCTTTGCGGTCTCTACGAGTAGCATTACCATAGGGACTATGGCGGTGACCAGGACAATTGAGTGGTTATGCACACAGAAGGTAACTCAGGTATGCATCTTGAGTGACTCTATGAGTATGATTAAGAAGGTACAAGTGGGCCTCGTTCGCGAACAGTGAATTGAGACCTTGAGAAAGGCGAGACTGAAAGTGGTTACTTTTATTTTCGTGCCGGGACATGTGGGTGTTCGAGGCGATGAAAGAGCGGATCAACTGGGGCCATGCGTGATTGTGACACAGGGCGATGGGGCAATGGATCGCGCTGATGTTTTGAACTCCTTAAGAGATATAGCACGCGAGAATGATACTAGTTTGGATGATGATTCCTTTTCAATGGCCAGAATTAAAGATCAGGGTTTGAAATGCAGTGTTGCTAGGAGTAAGCATTTTGGAGAGCGCAGAAGAATGATGGTCAACCAGCATAGGACCGGTACTTTCAGCAGAAGTGTAATGGCGGATACACTTAAGGAGAGATCGGAGCAACTATGGACGTGTCTAGTTTGCAGTGATGAGGATCCGACGACTAACTAACTATAGAATCGTCATTGAGATGTTGCAGAGTGAGTCAGCTTAACATGTATATAAGTTTTTCCCACTTTTGTACATATTGTTCACTACGATATGGTATTCAGTCGAGATGTTGAGGTCGATGTTATTTAAAGTCTAGTCTTGATAAAATACTACGACAGAACATGAAAATATCTAGTAGATAAAGATTTAAAGTTGAATCACGGCACATCTCTAGGATAAGACACCAATTTACTGTTAGAGTAACATCATCGGTCTAGTCCTCGATCTCTCTTGCCTGCTGTAACTAGGTACACCAGTCCTCGCTGTCTCATAACACGGTCAGAAAATAAAGATTCAGTTACAGAATAATTTATTGTTTATTTTCCTTGTTTTCTTGTACAAGGTGGTCGCATCGACCATGGCCATCATGACTCACAAGCAGCTCATGCGTTAAATGAAGTGGTATCAATGGCTAATGCCGTGGAACTGGCTACAAGATTGACCAGCACTTCAGACACCTTGATCGTGGTGACAGCAGACCATTCACATGTCATGAACATTGCAGGCTATGCTTCAAGAGGGAACCCTATTTTAGGTATTATAGAATATTAATTCTTTGTGTTTGGTCACCAATATATAAATATTGTGATACGCATTGCTTGACCATTGGGTAATTTAAGAGTTTTGTAACATTTAACAAATAAATCCTGTTTTTAATATAGGATTTTAAAGGGTTCTGTCGATTACTTATGTAAAACCTGTTGGAATAGGGATACTTATTAGGTTCTTAAAGAATTTTATGGAGGTGACAAAAGGACGCATCGGTATGTGTTTTGGTCATGTGGTAAAGCCTGATTTCCTTTTAAAAATAATCATACTGGGGGGGGGGGGGGGTAGATAAGGTGCAGAAGAGGAAGGGAAGGAACATTAAAGAATTGTCTGAGAATATTAAAGACTGGAGAGTACTGAGATTCTCCACACTGAAATACAGAACTGGGAACAGAGAGACATGGCCAGATATTTATTTATTTATTGTATTAATATAACTTTAATTATCACTTGGAAAAAAAGTAAAGTAACCCATAGCATTAAATAATGCCATAGGGGTGTGAGATGTTAGCAACAATGTGAAATGTTCCCACATTTCAGAGGCTCTGTAAATGAGGGCGGTAGACATCTCCTCTCCCTCGCAGTCTTTACTTCACGGATTTATCTGGTACCCATTTAAGGCTGGGTCGACCTTGGAGCCTTTAAACATTTCCGCCTCAACTGGGGAATGAACCCAGCACCACTCATATGCGAAGCCAGTGCGCTAACCACTGCGCTACGCGGCTCCCCAATCACTATGCAAGCAGTACATAATATTCATTTAATATTTAAAATAATTGATAGTATATACTAACCAGGTCGTAGCTATCAACCCAGCATTTTTGGATGTACCTTTACTTTTTAAACGGTCTGATTTTGCAGTTGTCTATGACTGCGTGTGAACCTTGTACTTAAACCACACAGACTATCCATGTATCATTCACTAGGTAGTCCTGGATAGGACGTAGCAATCATCACATCATTAAAAAACTGTCAATATTGAGCCAACTTCCTGCTTCCGTGAATTTGATCTTTGATACCTTTCATCCAATTTTTTCGTTGCTTGACATAATGTACCGCTACTATGACCTTTTCTACTCTGCCGTGTCGTTTCATATGGCAAAATTATTGTAATTTTCAAGAAAGAAAACCGTGTTGTTTAGCCAATTTTCTTCTATTTTGAATTCTCCCAAATGGCATCATTGCTGATTTATTTGTTCTATTCTATTCTGAGGATTTTCCTGTAACATTTTCTTTGAAATGCTGCAGCTGTGTTTCTATCTTTATTGACGATTGTTCAAAATTATCGTCCATATGTTGCAACCGTGAATATGCACACTATAATTAAAGTTAATTTTACTGTTTATTTTTGCTGCTCTTCCATTTGTTCTTAGTCAAGCAATGCCCAACATCCGCCTGACGTCTTCATAGCAATTCCCGTTGCTGCGTATAAGAGACCCAAGGTGTTAGAGAATTTAAATCACTCTGGTTCTCTGTAATTGATATAGATTTTTTGTAATAATTGAACATTGCATGAGAAAATCTGTATTTTTAAAAACATCATCATGTGACTATATTTTTTTAGGAATTAGCGACTTCGATGGAAAATACAACATACGATCAAATGATAAAATGCCTTATACAACAATTATTTATGGAAATGGACCCGGATACAACTCTTCGCGACAGAACTTAACAAACGTTAATACACGTAAGTTGAATTTCTATTTTATTGGCTGTACATAAAAGTAGATATCCCAGGAATATCAGTGGGAGGACATAACATAAATAATTTGAGATATGCGGATGACACTGTTCTGATTGCAAAAAGTGAGGAAGACCTTCAAAACTTAATTAAAGTAGTAGTCACAGAAAGCAAAGAGAAAGGCCTCTTCCTAAATATCAAGAAAACAGAAGTAATGGTTATTTCAAAGAAAGAAAATAACACACCTTGCAAGATCATAGTGAATGATATAGTATTAAAACAGGTCCACCAATTCAAATATCTAGGTACAATTATTACAGCAGATGGAAGAATTTCAATAGAAATAAGATGCAGAATAGGACAGGCAAAAACAACATTCAGAAAAATGAAAAATATACTGTGTAATATGACCTTGTCATTAGAGGTGAGAAAGAGAGTTCTGCAGTGCTATATAACCCCTATACTAACATATGGGTGCGAGTCTTGGACAATAAACAAACTGGAAAGTGGGAGATTGGAGGCAACAGAGATGTGGTTCTACAGAAGAATGCTGAGAATACCATGGACTGCCAGAAAAACTAATTTAGAGGTGTTAAAAGAGTTAAATGCGAAACGGACCTTAATCAAGAATATAAGAAAAAGGCAATCTTCTTTTTTTGGCCACTTCATGAGACAGGCAGGTTTAGAAAACATAATCACAACAGGCAAGATTGAAGGCACCAGAGACAGAGGTCGACAACGTGAGAAAATATTAGACAGTTTGACAACCTGGCACGGCAAAGAAACAACAACGACTTTGATACATAATACTGTGGATAGAGAGCTGTGGAGAGCCATGACCGCCTACGCCACCCGGCATGGCACCTGATGATGATGATGACATAAAATACGCCAACAATATTGTGCTAGTTTAATTGGCCAAGTATTTTGTGGTTTTTCTTCTTCACGACATTGCCTACTTGTTGATCCTAATGGCTCTGATTTGTGTGCTTATGTCTTTTAATGCAATACATCGTTGTAGTTTGTCTTCTATGAGTGTTTTACGTTTATGCTTTGTACGCTTTATATATGTGTTAATGTCTTTGACAATGTCATCTGGAGGGCACAAGACGCATTGATCTGGTGATATTACTGGATGTAACAGTGAGGACAATAAATTTCAAAATGGTTTAAATGCAATGTCTTAGACATGATATGTTACTTGCTACCTCAATGTTCATTATTTGTATTATTTATTTACAAAGAAATGTAATGTAGAATGACTAATTCCCCTTTGTTATAATTGATCCCGGACTAACCCCTGTTTCTTTTAATTGATTTTCTATGTTTTTTAACATATTGTTTGACTATTTGTCATTGTTGTATTTGATTTCTTGACTACTTAATCTTTGTTCTAATGATTGATGATTGATCTTTCATGATTGATTGCAGAAGACAAGAATTACGTGTACCAATCTGCAGTCCCAATGAAATCAGAGACACACGGTGGAGAGGACGTTGCAATATATGCCACAGGTAAATTTTCTTTGAACATTGGGACAAATGGTGATTTTGAGACCACAAGGCGAACAATGCAAACAATTGAAGGTTGTGGATGCTTAAACACTATTGTTAAACATAAATGTTACATATGTGTGCCAGATGGTCAGAATCTAGCAACACAATGTAACAGTAACACTGTGTTATTTCAAATATATCGGAAGAAGGGCTAAGAAGTATTCGGAGTGAGGCTTTGCTGTAAAATTCATTGGGAAATTAAAGCTAAACGTTTCTGAAAGCGAATGTCTGTAATGTTGAAGGGGTAGAAATTGCCGCTCTGTTGTACACAAACAAACAAACGTAAATTTGAGGAAAACAGTTGAGGAAAACAGTTACAGAAGGATTGGCAAGAAATATGGAAGATAAAAAAAGATTGTTACCAATCTGGAGTTGTAGGTAAAATTCCGCTCATTTTAACTGGGAACAAGAGTGACAGACTAGTACTTCCTCGTGATTCAGCCCTCATTACCGTTATTAACATCATCAACATAACGACTACAGCTACTACCACTGTCCCCGCGATCACCATCATCATTATCATCGTATTTCTATTAATATTGAACAATTGCAAGATTTTTGTTTCAATTGTTATTTAAAACAGGGCCTCATTCTGTTCTTTTCACTGGAGTCCATGAACAAAGTTACATTCCCATAGCTATGGCGTACGCTTCTTGTGTTGGACCATATGGAGAAGGGAAAAAGATGTGTGCTAAACAGGAGAAAAAATTGGAAGCCAAATGTGTAAGGATTCTGTTGTCTTATGATCACTCGTTTTCTATAATAATTGAAAGCTTAGTTAAGTTAAGGTTCTTCATGGGTTACATTGAATAATTGAAGATAATGACATACATTTATCAGATTATAGCAGACACCTTATTTGCAAATGATAGTTTTATTGTTGTGCTATACGAAATATAATCTACTGTTTATGGCGCTGATGGATGTGACTCGTAAGACCAATCTGAACAATCTGAACAATTTTGCACAGCATGTACAAGGAATCACAGTACTAATTGTACCATCGTGCGCTGTTGTGTCTTCTTAGACGTGCATCACTTAAATTAATTGTAATGACGTTCTCCTTTGCCTATTTACCATTTCTGATCTTTCACCTCCATGTAGCACGATGGGAATCTATGGCATCCTGTTCCCATAATTCCGTATTAATGCCTGTATCATACATATCCCATACGTCTTTTTATATATTTGTATACGACTTTGCATAGAAGAAGGGGTCAAGCCTGAGATCTTTTACTAGACTAATTCTCCACAATGTAGATCCTTCGATATTCTGTCATTTTCCACCCTCCTAGCGTGTCCCAGCCATCTTCTTCTTCTTCAGCGTTCATTCCTATACTCCCGCTGGATCTCCTTTGTAGCAGGACCATGGTCATCACATCGATGAAGTGATGTGGGAGTCTTCACAGACTTGGGATAGAATACACGCCAGTATTGCCTGTTCTTTACAACACATTATTGTTGGTGACTTTTTCAGACAAATAATGCACAAAACAGCTTTACATGCCTACATATGCTAAAGTGGAGGTAAAAGTAAACTGCATTAAGTCCGTATGTTGAAAGCCTGGAAGTCTCAGTGGTTCATCAGACTAATCTTAATCAAACATCTACTAGATGATATGTCTCTATATTGTACAGCATTCCATTACTGAAAGACCCCACATCACTTCATATATCGCCCGTGTGTTACCCGGACCCGAAAGGGAGCAAATAATAGCGAAACGTTTTGCCTTCCATGCATGTCATAAACGACGACTAAGCAGGTTATGCGATGGAGTGGGCTGCCCCATTCCATATAGGGTAAAAGTGACACAAAACAATGCGGATGTCGGGTGTGTCAGGCCTAAATATATCGCAGAAATGATGTGAACCATGCTACAACGCATTCCGTTCTCTGGACTACATCCTGTTAATCTAAAGGTGTTTGATAAAAAATGCAGAAGAAGATAAATTTATCGATTCAATTCCATGTTTAACTCATCTGAGTACTGGGCTTCTATTTAAAGTATTGCACACCGACAATAATCTGGCCATTCTGGGCAAGAAATAAAGCTCTGATAAAACCGTGAGTCCCATAAAAGAATACAAAATCCATAGCGATCGTAATTTCTTAGAACCACAAGAACCAAAAGAATATAATCATAAACAACAGTAATATATGTATAAAACACCCAAGCACTATTCGGGATCCAATCAAAGTGCCAACAGGAACATGCCAGAAATGAGATGCACAGACGATTGTTAAGGATTAAATATATAGAACACAAGGGAAATATATTTGTTTGGTAGCAAATAAACAAATAAACAAACTTGCCGGTCATAGAGAACCATTTATGGTGAAACGGTGTAAATGTGAGTAGTTTTCACATGTAATGAGAAACGACTCCCTGTCTAATAATATTTTTCAAGAAACAATCGCGGGTGAAAGGAGAAGAGGTGTAAATAGAAAATCCTGGATTAATAATATCAATGAAAGGTCTGGGCATGATTGTTATGCAATCCTGCGAATGGATGAGGGGAGATGTTTTTGGAGGGCTTTTGTTTGTGAGGATGTCTACAGTATGGTACCCGTACAACCTTGACGGGCTGTTAGTCTTATTATAATTATAAATAAAGGTAATTATAAATAAAGGTAACAGCTGAAAAACTGCTGAGTGCCAAACCTGGGCCATGTTCTGTATTATTCCTAACAGATGCACGACTTCACTCCCAGTCCTCCAGTTCAGATAACTACCAGACATACAAATATTACTGAACATAAGAGTCTACGCAAAGTAGTCATTCAGTGGATGCAATCACACCGTGGAATACCTAGAAACGAGAAAGCAGATCGGCTGACTAAGAAAGATGTTCCTGATGATCAGTCTTATTTGCCAATAATTTACCATAAATAGAAATAGATTTTAAAAGCATTAAAAAATTAATACCAAACCAAGATGATTATAAAATCATGGACAGATCAGACATATTTGCCATTCTACGCTTCAGAACAGTACACAACAGATTTCGCAGTCACATGCATATGAAAGTCAAGATTGGCAACATATCAGTGTATACGTGTTGATAGGTACATATACATCAAGAATGTTCCGAATAAAAAGTTATGAGACATAACACAGAGAAACATCAATGCAAGAAATAATCTACGAGCTTCTGTAGGAGTTACAAAGTCAGGTTTAGTGAAGAAACAAATCATTAGATGTAAGTATATTTCAAGAAAACGAAAAAGATCTTAATCATAAAATACTCGAATTGTTCTATGAGTCAGTTTCAGGAAAACCCAACGCGCTTGAAATGTAAGGACAACGTTAACACAGGGTAAAAACGAATATACACTGAAAAAAGGTTAAATTGTTACCAATAGTAAACACGCCATTTTAGCAGCGAGACAGAATGACAGACGCGTTTCGACTACAAACTTAATCAGAACGGAAAACAACGGACACTGACAAACTAATAGACTGCAAGAGAAAAAGAAAAATGTCTCACTTAAACTCTGTTTTGTTATTTTCTACCTAGGACTGCCGCAAACGGAGTATTCGACGATCAGAATAGAGCATTTTAGAATATATGCGATGAGAATACAAACCGCGAGAAAGTCAAGGAAACCAGCGTTTGAAAAACCCAGTTGTGTAAGGCAACAGGACTTTACATAACACCTTAATTATATTACATGTTCGTATATGAGCAGAATACGAAATAACACTCACAAGCGACAGCATCACAGCACTACACGAAAGAAGCATTGATTTATGTTGCTTGTTTCACGGTTGTTTATTAAAAAATAACTGTGTTTAAACACGACTTTTCAATACAACCTCATTGTTTCATAAATGTTTATTAAAATATCATTATGTTTAAACACACACGACTTCTCAACCCGACATCCGTGTTTCAGGGCTGTTTATAAATCAACATGTTTATACATGGTCCTTCAACCGGATGTTATTGTTTACGCTTTTTATGAAAAAATAAATTTGTGTAAACTCGAATTTTCATCCTGAGATCAGAGTATTTTAAACAATGTTTTAAATTATTGGGTAAAATATTCTTTCCTGACCATTTTCGTTTTCAAAGAAGCAAGAACGGGGCGGATCTGTATCGTTGTGATAGAGACCTGAACTTGTCTCTAGAAGTCAAGCTGCTTATATAGTGCGTCCCAAAATACATTTTCCTGTTGTAAAATCAATAACTGCAACAATATGGCAAGAAAACATACAAATTACAGTGATGCTTAATATCCAGTCAACAAACACATATTCTTTACATAAATGAACAAAAGATTTTCAAAATGTTTTATTTGAGGTATAGATCGTTAAGACATTCTTCCTAAATATTTTGAGTCTTACAGTATTTTCTTTGATTTTTCAATTCTTGTGCAATCGCGAAAACAAATTGCATGCAAATCTTGAGAAGTGAACACGGAGCACAAATTTAAGTATCAGTTAACTTTCAGAAAATTGTACATATTTATAAGGGCAATGCTACTGAATAGTTATATTACCGTAGATTCTCTGGGTCAACAATATTCTGAGACAAACATCAAAGAAATGTGCCACTTCAATAAAATGTCAATAGTTGTTCAATTTTCAATTATACGATCCTAGGATCATCTAAAACGTTAAGCCAAATGCAAAATCCGTGTTCATACCATTATTGATTATTGAGGTATTAAATGAAGATTAGGACCATACATTGTGAAACGAATTATAGTATTAATTTACTTCACTGGCAGTTGTGCATCCGGGCCGCTCAGAAAGCAAGAACACTCTACTAAACATAAATATTGTCTAGAAAATAAATAAATAAGTGATTATACACAAAATGGTGAGTTTATCAAGCTGAGCAGGATATGACAATACTTTTTTAAAATAACCAAGCGACGCAATAAAGTTGTGATAATTCAGACGCAAACATAAGCTACCCAGTGAAATGTGCAGCAGACATCAAGAGAAAAATAATGCAACAGCAACATAATTATAAAAAATTTAAAAAAATAAAAAAATAAGTCTTTGACAAAGCGTTGGCAGCAAATCTAAATTCCATCTATTTACACTAAGTATAGTTCCAGTAGTAATTTATACATATGAAACATGGACACTTATTAAAACTGAGAGGAAAAGAAAACGTTTTTTCATTGCGATCCCATAGAATATTGAGATCATTGACAACGAAATAAGATTAACCCAGTGTGTTATGATAATAAAAAAAGATTAACCCAGTGTGTTATGATAATAAAATAAGATCAACCCAGTGAGTTATGATAATAAAACATAGAATAGGGTTTGCTTATAAACATAAGTACAGAAGCAGTAAACAACAAAATAATAGACGAAACTTGAAGCAGGGTAATGAAGTTTTGATAATTACTGGTAACACACAATAACACACACAAGTGTGACCAGAGAAGCGAGGAAATGTGTCCTCTCTGCAAAATCCGACGAATCAACAGCTGGCACTAACACTGAGCTTATATACGCATAACTGATCTTACGAGTGGCAAGATGAGCACTTACGAGACTGCCTCTTCTCCCAATAGTTATCTTCTTCTCGTTCGTAGTTTAACATATCTACACAGAAAGTCTCGTTTTCTTAATGAATACTGATGTTTTTTTAGAGTACATCGGTGCTCCCATACAGCTTTCTGTGGATATCTGTCTCAGAAGTGTACCAGAGTTATTCCTTAATTGGTTTAGTTTAATGCATTCTTGCATATCTTCAGGTGTCTGTGCTGCCGCTTACATGGAGACACGGGTGATGGAACTAATCTTAGTCTATTTTAAGTGGTTGTTTAGTCTGTTGTGGTCTGTCCTGATGCTGAAGATGTTAACTAGCTCAGCTCTGTCAAGATAGTGGTAGTTGTCTTTTGGGTGGCCGATTTTCTTAATGATTTTTTTAGGATTTAAAGTACAGTATAAGTACTTTAATAAAGTAGTATAAGTAGACGACACATTATGTTTAATTATTTCTCTTGTCTATGTTTATAATTTTTAGTTTCATTATTTAATGATTGAAATATTTATTTATTTAGGGTTGGGGTTGTTATGCAAAACACAACTATCCTATACCTAATCCTACCCAAACCCTAAAATAAATTAATATTTAATTTTTTAAAAGATGAACATGAAATTTACAAACACAGACAAGGGAAATAACTTGACTATGTGGTGGCGTCTACTTGTACTGTACTGGATTTATAATCCTGTTTATCACTAGAAATATTTACCCGTTCCACGTTTCAGGTGCATAAACACGTACATGCCTTCGAGTAAACATTTGCTAATTGCCGGTTTCCCTAGCTTTACTCCTCCAACACCTTTTGAAAATTTCTTGCGGCAGCACAATGGTCCTACTCGTATGTAGTCCAGAGAACGGGATGGACTGTTTCCGATTTTAGATGTGAATAAAAATTTACAAGAAACAGGAATCGCGTAGACACTGATTTATACGAGTAACAATTACAATCTGCATATATAGATCTGCAATCTACAAAATAGCTTTATAATAGTGAAAAGTTTAATTAACTTTAATTGTAACTTTATATTTAATGTTCTTATTTTAATTAATAATTTTTAAAGAAAAACAAGCAGTAATATCTGTACCAGCTGCCCATTCTCTTCCGGCCTCATGTTTAGAAGGTAGTCGATAGCCTTTGATCATCGTATTCTTGGTCTGCCTCTTGTTCTCTGACACGGAACTTTTCATTCCATCGCGTTCCGTTTGGCGGGACCAGAACGTGACGCAAAGAATAGCAACAATGTTACCAGCCATGTATATCGTAAGTCGATACTCAGAAGGTTTTCGGGGTGGTAGTAGCTGTCCCATCTCATAGAAGGTCAAAATCACACAGAAGTCGTGATGATGTCAGGATGAAGTCATGATGATGTCATGATGAAGTCGTGACGATATCAGGATGAAGTCGTGATGATGTCAGGATGAAGTAGTGATGAAATCATGAGGAAGTCGTGATGATGTCAGGATGAAGTAGTGATGAAATCATGAGGAAGTCAGTTTTATGAGAATAAAATACGCATGTATCGTAATAAATCTTGAAATCATGGTACAATGTAAACTTGAAACCATGATACACTGCAAATCTTTTTTCTAGATAACATTCTGATAATCTACAGGAGTTATAGATCAAACGCAGAAGAAAAAGAAACAGAAGATTTAACAGTTCTAAATATAGGCCTAACATGGGGAAACTCCTTGTGACAAAATTAGCTGAACCGTGACCAAATTATTTGTGTGTGTCCGTTATACATATTGATAGAGGCTGTATGCAAATTACATCAACAGTGTTTTTACACGTTTTTACTTCCTTATTGTCAACTGAAGGTCAAAAATTAAAGGATCCCCACCCTCTTTTTAATTACTTAATAATGACCACAATGTGAACTTCTTCCATAACAAAAAAATTATTTACAAAAAGTACGAAACAAAAATACAATTTTGTAAAACAATGATCTGCCGAAAAAAATTCTAATTAGAACAATTTCATAGATAAAAGTTAACAAAATAAATTTACACAAACTAAAAAAACAAACGAACCTGATAATTGCGAACATTGCGCAACTTGCGGCAACTTGTTTTTTGACACTATGAAACCCTCTCGAATCTCTGTGCGGTCTGTTCTGCCTCTTCCAGTGTTATGTTCAAGTCTTTGATATTCTGTGTCCATCGTAGACTTGGTCTACCTCTTGTTCTCTCCCACCCGTAACTTTTTCCTCCTTGATTAATCTTTCTAAACTATTGTATGGTTTTATATATCCGAAATATGTTAACTTGCATATTTTTAATGGTTTTGAGGAGCCAATGTTCAGGTCTCTGCGGACACCTGCGTTTGTTCGTCCAAATTTTCAAGACACTCTTAGGACCTTTTTTAACATTTCAATTCGAATGCCAATATTTTATTTTGCGGTTGTCATTGCCCAAATTTCACAACCATTTGTTGCTACTAGAACAATATAGCTTCGTAGTAACTTTGCTTTTCTGTTTGCCCCTTGCCATATAATTTTCACTGAGTTATTTTTTTGTAGGACCATTGCTAATCTCTTTCTGATCTCTGTTGAGCAATCGCCTTTGGTGTTGATAGTTGACTCGAGATATTCAAATTTACTGACATTTTCTAGTTGTTCTTTGTTAATGACTATTGTAGGTGTAAGGTAATTTATATGTATTATTTTTGACTTTTTTTTTGCATCGACGAAAAACATTTCTGCTCACTATGATGTTTAACTGGCATAATTATGTGTTCTATACCTGAGTATATGTACATGTCTATTATTGAGATGGGGGCCGTTTTTATTATAGTGGATACAGTACACATCTACTGACACGGTGAACGATATGAGTTTTAGAGCAGAGCAAAGATGAAGAAGTATAAGAGGATGCAGAAGTCGTGAAAATGTGCAAAGAATAACCCCTAAATATGAGAAACTGAGAAGTTAATTTTTTATTTGCCACATGTGTCCTTGCAAGACACCGTGATTGGTGATGTTGTCAATATGGAACACCCTAAACAATCTGTCAGTATATTCAAGATGATTTCTCGAACTGAAGATTTAGGAAGAACAATACATCTTTAAATCATAAGATGGATGTTTCCTGAATAAATATTTCTTCTTTTATCTTTCGCCTGGAACATGCTTATATCGGAAGTTTTGTTTCTTCTATAAATTTGAATGTGTTCTGTAACTCATACTGAGGTCCGTAGAGTTTTTTAAATTCCATTGTTGTTTCTCTGGACCAGTGTATTTGTCTCAGCATTTCATAATCTTGGCATTCCTGAAGAAAATATTCTGCTGTTGAGACGCATGTCTTCATGCTCACATGGCCGTGTTGCCAATTTGAACTTTACATACATATGGCTACGGAGTCGATTGTGCCTTGTTCTGAGGCGCAGAATGACAACTTGGTTCATAATTTAGTACTCATCCTGAGTTGGAATTGGTTTTCTAATTGCCTTGATCATTTGGTTGTTTTGATTTTACGTTATTGGCACATCTGGTTGATCATCAGTAGCTCCCTCCTTAACCAGCCGATCTGCTTTCATATTTCCAGGTATTCCACAATGTCATCCACTGCATAGATACGCTATGTTGACCGTCTATTTCGGTCAGTAGTATCTGCAAGTCTGATAGTTTTCTGAATAGGAGCACTTGGAGTACTGTTCTTACATCTGTCATGAATACTACAGGCTGTAATTCAAGATTGGTGCTCAACAGTTTTTCAGTTGCTACCTTGATTGCATGGATTTCTGCCTAGTAATTATGCCAGAAATATCCGATAGTACTTTAATTGTATCTATAACATTGTTTGGTTACTCAATATATGGTCTTGCTCCTTCATTTTTCACTGCGTTCTCTACTGACCCATCTGTATAGACTCTGATCCATATGTCATGTGGGTATTCATCATCCAGTAGACTGAGAGTAACTATTTTCCGTTGTACACTTTTCTGTTCATTCTCACTTCAAACTGATTTTACCTCAGTAGGTTATAAATAGGTTATCAAATATCCTTTCACCAAGTGGTTTGTTCTGGTACAGACTTTAGGGGCCAGTCAACTTCCGATAATCTGAGATTTCTACGGAGTCCTTTCTCCTGATACATAAAGCTACTTCTTTTCAGCCGCCCCATTTTAAATTTTAAAATCTCGCTTTCATTGGATGACAGGGCATGCAGTTTAACTTATTTTATTGTATTATAACTTTTGTGTCCAGTCAGTGTTTGTATTTTCTCCATTTTCTTTATCTCTACAACAAGTGTAATTTTACTACCCTCGCGATGATCCTAAGTGCCTGGTTTTGCACCGTATCTCCCGCCGAAGACGGATGTGTCGGGCCATTGGCGCAAATAAAACGGCGACACAACGCATTTCCATTCTCTGGACTGCATCCTGCTGGAGATCTAGTAGTACTGCTACAGGAGAGATCCAACAGGAGTTTGAGAATGAACGCTGAAGAAGAAGAAGAAGCACCGTATCTAGCTCATGTAATGTATTTTTTGAAGCTGGACACCATGCTGTAGACCCATATTCCAGGTGTAGTTGTATGACCTGCTACTGAACTTTACCCAGTATTTCCCCATTTGTCCCTCATCTGATTCCACTTCTTCTCAGGAGTGCTAACAATCTATTGTCATTTGTTGTTGCTTTGTTGATGTGTTTCGTCCATGTACGTCTACTGTGAAATGTGACTAAGATATGTTGATTATTTGACTTCCTTGAAGAGCTCTCCATTGATCTTGATATCACGAATTTTTTTTTGGGGGGGGGGGGGTGGGGGTGAAAGAGTAAAGTGACTAGTTCTATAATTTTCTATATTGATGCTGCCACACCATCTATTTGCCCATGTGGTTAGGTCATCCACAGTTTCCTGTACCTGTTTGGTAGCCACTGTCGTATGTTCTTCCGTGCACCATTTACTAAGTCCTAAGCATGCATTGCCATTCTTGTACCATATGGTAGCTCATCCATCAGATCGTTGATATAGACAAGAAACAGAATGGGGGAACAATACCCCTCCCTGTAGTTCCCCATCACGTAGTAGGACATTCTGCCTATGTAACCATCTAGTTGTATACCACATCTTATGCTATATAGGTGTGAAGGATTGGTCTGTGGTCACTGCCTCCAAGCTGTTTTCCAACAACATGACTGATACTCCACTCATAAGTTAGTGATTCAAATGCCAACCCTGGTGTAGAGGAAGTGTGCAATCTCTGGAGTAGAAGGTTGGGGGGTTGGTTGGTTGGTTGATCATGATAAGTTCATGTTTATCCTGACAGTTTTCTAGTCCCTCATCGCTCGTGTCCATCATAGCCGCAACTGTGCGAGTGGCCATTGAATTCTTCGCACTTAATCAATTTTACTTGCACAGAGATTGTATATAATGCTAATGGGCTCTCATTCTGACAGTAGTAATTGTGGAGGTGAAATTCTGTACTTTCTGTCCTGAGAGAGTATCTGGTATTTGGTTCCTTCCATATATGTTTCTAACTGGCATGCACTGATATTGTTTTCAACTAGCGTCAGTATTACACCTTCTAGCTTGTCTGTTCGGTCTGATGATAGCATTGGACGGATCTTATTTTGAAAGCTAGATCTTTGTTGAGATGGATGTTTTGCAAACAGAATACTCGCACTTCATTTAGGATGTGTTCGAGTTCCCCTTTTTGTTATGCCTCCTGGCTCCTCGGGGCAATTGAGAAGAACTTCCAATAGCTGGGGTTAGACCCTTTCCATGCTTAGGGACCATCACCGTCCCTTACTGGGCACGCACCATAGCATATATACGATATAAGCATATTTCCATAAGGTGAATTTGTGCGTATCATCCTGATTGCTGTGGTGCGCTTCTTGGCTGCTAGGGCAGACTGTGGACTTGCTCGATATTAGGACGGTCTGGCCAGTCTTAGTTTTCATCCTTTGTTGGCTGATAAGTACCATCTTCGCGGCAGGGATGTGACCTCGATGGGGAGAATCAAGATTCAAAACTGAATGCTGACTACACCACTTAAACCTGTTTTATTAATTTGTCAACAACTTCCAGAAGTGTGATATAAAGTATTATTACACACTCAGACAAGAACATTCTGTCTTTTTTTTTCAAGAATGCTGTAACAATGATGGCTATTGTTTCAAGAATGATGCAATGGGTTTAATCTTGTGTAAAATCCTTGCTAGAAGGCTGTGGTAACAAGAACCGGCAAACCATTTTTCATGATCACACGCTCGTTAATGGTCTACCTCTTAGACAATGATCACTGCTGGCATCACGAAATTTGAAAAAGAAAGAACAATGCGGGCAAGAACACAAGCGCAGAAAGCGGAAGGACAAATCTGTAAATTCTCCTACCTCGAACTTTCAGCACTCCTGCATGCACTGCAATAGAACTTTCCATGCACAAGTCGGTCTCATCGGGCATCTACGAACTCACAAACCAAATTAATTAATTACCAATTTTAATTATTATTATTATTATTATTATTAATATTATTATTATTATTTCCATCGCATTTAATGGTTTTCATGTCATGCTCATCTTCGCTTGCGAAGGAGGATCATCATCATCATCATCATCATCATCACCTCTTAGATCTTTATGGTAATATTTCCTTAAATAGTGCGTATGATTTGGGATTGACTTAACTAGTCAAACTTCCCTATATGTGGATTTATTGCTGATCCAGCTATTCATATGTTCAATCGTCTCAAATGTTTGAGTTTGTGTGTAAGTGTTTATATATATTAAATATAATATATATACGTACACATACAATCGAATAGATTATCCTGTTATGTTACTGTTATGTTTGTTTTATTGCACATCTATATTTCTAATTTTGAGCTCCCACTCTTCCGGATCATTCTTCCGGATTTCCAAAATTTATCCGTTTTGATTCGATTAATGTGAAAGTGGACATTGATGTTGTTTACTCCTCATGCGTAATGAGGAGTTCTTGTTAACAGCTTTGTGGTTGAAACGACTATGTGTGTGTGTTTTTGTGTGTCCCGTATCCTCTTCTGTGTGTTTTGAGCTATTATCAAAATGTGATCACCCTGTGTGCAGGTTTCACCAGTCGTGTCTACAAATATATACCTTTAAAAAAAGTTAAGTACCACTTTTTGGGAGAACTAGAAATTTCACGAAAAGAAAAAAAAAAGAACAAATAAACATTTCAAAATGTAACAAAGACAAGCTCATCAATTACAATCAAGTATATTTCTGGACATTATCGTGTGTAAGGTGATAAAACAGTAATAAATACACTTCTCCTTTTCCCAATTATTGAGAACAGCAGCAACATGTCAATAGTGTCATTGTCATGTGTCTATTGTCTTTTCCCAGGTGAACGATGGTTGATAGTATCCACACTTGCCGTTATCATAGTGATGGAATCCTCTGCTATGGTTCCAAGGCCAGATGTTTCGCCTTGATTGCGTTGAGTCCATGTTTGTTAAAAATTATCTGGATATTCCCTATCTACCTTTTTCTTGGTCTAGTTTTGGTTCTATATCCGGATATTGTTCTGTGATATGCTCTTATTGGTATTTGATGTGGGTGCCGTGTTTGCCTTTCATTGTATGCGATACATTCAAGAAACTGCTGTCATGTGGAAATTAAGAGACTGCGAATGAAACATTGATGCACTGCCTGCCGTATATGTTGAAGTACCAGAACCAGTTCATGAAAAATTGCCAGAAGATTGATAAGTTAGTTCTTTAGCTTATCGTATAATCTTGTCTCAAAGATTTTACTTGGAATTCATAGCCAGAATGATTGCAGCCCAATCCATTTTTATTGACACCCGTTCGTTGCAGGACTAACATTTGCTTCATAAGAGTGGTGTGTCGTGCGGTATCATCTTGCAATTGCATTGTGTCAAATTACTTGTACGTGATGGGATTGAAAAAGTCAGTAGAATCTCGTAACGTGTTGCGATCATCATTTAGATTCCCAATCGTATGATAGAGGTGGTCCTGTGGAATAAACTAATGCCTCCTCTTATCATCACTGATCCCCCACCGTATTGGTACGTTCGATGACAGAACCAAAACTAAAGAAATTCACCATGGCTCCGTCATACTCTGATTCGTTCACATGTTTGTTCTAAGACAAATTGGGACTCATACGCGAACATAATGTTAAAACACTATACACTATGATAAACAAGCTGTTATTAGAGCATCACTCAATTAAGGTCGAAAGGCTAGATGCAAGTACGCAGGTTGGCATCGTGACGGCTATTCCTAATAGCCTGATCACTGACTACAGTCTTAGTAGCACCACTGAGGAACTGCCTGATAACATTTACACTTGCATTTCTCTTTTAATTCTCTCTGGAGTAAGCGATCTTCTTGAAGTGTTGTGACTCTAGCACGACTTCTGCGTTGTAGTTGTTAGACAATGTCAGTCAGGGAAAAACATGGTCGTAATCTGGTATAAACTAAATTATATACTGCATTCACCTGAACCACGTTTCGGAGAGTAACACCATAATTCAACCATGAAATGGCTCTTCTTTATCCACAACATTCAGCTTTCATCGTTAAGAAATATTGGTGTACATTAGCTATTGATTAAGTAAAATGTACCTCTTATGGCGAGATATGCATCCGTTCACCCATTGAAATTAGTCTAATGTAGGGTTACAACAGAGCTTTACAAAAATCAATAAATAGTGGAAGCTGCGGTTCTGTAATCCAGCCACCACGACCTCCAGTTTAATTTTTTCACAACACAGTTACTGCACTAGTTATGCACCAGTTGTGTTTCTTATAACGGAAACTGCGTGAGTATAGCTGAACATCAACACTTTAGTCTAACAAGTATGTCACTCTTCTTTTTTAGATTAGCATGCTTTATTTCATCACCATCATGCGCCATGCCGGCTGGTAGGCGATCATTACTTTCCACAACTCTCTATCTCCAGTATTAGGGAGCCGCGTTAGCGCAGTGGTTAGTGCACTGGCTTCGCATATGAGTGGTCCTGGGTTCATTCCCCAGTTGAGGCGGAAATGTTTTCAGATCGCAACGGCTCCCAAGTCGACCCAGCCTTAAATGGGTACCGGATTAATCCGGGAAGTAAAGACTGCGAGGGAGAGGAGATGGCTACCGCCCTCATTTGCAGAGCCTGTGAAATGTGAGATCGCTAACATCTCACACCCCTACGGCATTAATAAATGCTATGGGTTACTTTACTTTTACTTTACTTTATCTCCAGTATTATGTATCAAGATCGTTGTAGTTTCACTGAAGTGCAAGGCTGTTAAACTGTCTCATATTTTCTCACGTTGTTACCCTCTGTTTCTTTTGCCTTCAATCTTGCCGGTTGTGATTATGTTCTCCAAACTACCATGTCTCATGAAGTGGCCAAAAAATAAAGATTGTTTTTTTTCATTATATTTTTGATTAAGTCCGTTTCGCATTTGATTCTTTCACCTCCACATTAGTTTTCATGGCAGTCCATTGTATTCTCAGCATTCTTCTGTAGAACTACATCTCTATTGTCTGCCCTGTTCTGCATCTTATTTCTGTTGAACGTCTTCCATCTGCTGTATTAGTTGTACCACAATATTTGAATTGGTGGACCTGTTTTAATACTATATCATTCACTTTGATCTTGCCAGTTGTGGTATTTTGTTTAAAAAATGTGTTTTCTTCCTTTATTTGTATATATGTATACACCCTCTGTGACTGGAGGGAGCCAGAGATGTTCTGCGCAGCACTGGGGAAGAGGAAATTGACAGCATGATTTTTTTTATTTGGCTGAGGCCCATCATAGAGACAGGGACTCAGGACGAGAAAATCCTTGACTTGAACATTTGGTTGCATGTCTGGAGCAATAGAGACGTTCGGCATAACCAGTAGTAAATTGGTGGTGGGAAATGAGTACCGCGAGCCATATCTTTGGTGCAATGGCTCAGAGCAGTGTTTATGTTGAAACTTACCTTCCTGCTGGTGTGATAGTTATTCTCTGGCTCTGGCCCGGAGTGGGCTAAAAATCTACATACTTCGCAGCAGTATAATGTCATTTTAATGGCATTGAGCCAAAACGCATGAGCCAATAGACCGCTGGATCAGCAACCAATCAAATCAACCAACTTCTCCAAGACATATCGCTATTTTACCTCCTCCAGAGATCTCATCATCTCACCCATGAAGACATCTCGCCATCCGACCTCCTTGACATCTTACCTTCCACAAACATCTAACCACCACAAACATGTCATCTCGTTTCCTCCAGATAGCTAGCGTATCCCAGAATTTCCATTCCTATCACATATATCTCACCTGACCCAGACATCTTGCCTCTCTCAGACGGTATGGAGCATATACGAGGCGTGTTCAAATGAAAACGGGACTTGTTACACCACGCGTGATAGAGCGCACTGATATTGATGACATTTTGCACTAGTAATGAGTATCCAATAATTGACATACGGTCACGTGTTCATCTTCCCAGCATGCATATGTGCTGCAGAAGACTGTTAACAATATGGCGGGTGTGATTCCGAACCCGTCCAAAGTGAATCAGCGTGCTGTGATCCAGTTTCTTTCATTTGAAGGATGTCAAGCAGTAGACATTCATTGGAGAATGAAGGCAGCATATGGTGACAAATGTTTGTCGAGGACCAGAGTGATGGAGTGGGTGCGTATGTTTAAAGACGGACGTGAGTTAACGGCAGATCTTGCACGGCCAGGTCAGGCGCATATTGTTGCAACAGAAGAAGCCATAGCCGTGCTTGATAAAGCAGTACTGACTGACCGTCGTCGGAGCATTCGTTCGCTTGCAGAAGAATTCCATATGTCAATTGGGACAGCCCACATGGTTGTTCGGAAGAAATTGAACTATCGGAAGGTGTGTTCACAGTGGGTCCCACGGATGTTGACTGACCACCATAAGGAAGAACGGATGGGGTGGAGTTTGAACCACCTGATGCGTTACAGGGCAGAGGGTGATGCATTTCTGTTGAGCATTGTGGCAGGTGATGACGTGAAGACAGCGGTGACCACATGGTTCAGAGAACAGCCACGCAACTTTTTCTCGGACGGCATTCGACGTCTACCTAAACAGTGGGATGCTTGCCTAAATGCATACGGAGATTTTTTCTGATGAACCCAGGTGCATTCTTATTCACAAGTGGTTGCTTTGTTCAATTCCGTTGAAAATATTAAATTGCGTATGATACTTTTTAAATAAATCCACAAGTCCCGTTTTCATTTGAACACGCCTCGTATATATATACACACAAACACACTGAGGAAATTTCCACCAACGGTCTCAAATATGTGCTGATAGCAACTCGAGATATGAGATAAAGATATGACTCGAAAAGGCGATAACTGTCGTGGCAACGATGAATATGAATTTCCAAAAATTAAGATCATCACTACAGTACATACCAATCTGTTCTAATGGCCAGTGCTAAGGATAATTTTATACGGATGTGAAAGTTGGACACTCAACTCAGACACATAGAGAAATATTCAGTATTTTGAATACAAGCGATACAAGTTTGTTGAGAATTAGTTATATTGAACACAAAACACAACTTTTTGTCAGCAATAAATAAACAAATTTACAGGTTATCAAAACCCACATTTGACAGTGTTTAAACGGCGTAAAATTGTTTGGTTTGGACATGTAACCAGACACGGCTCACTTTTGAAAATGATTTTACAAGGAACATCGATGGTGGAAGGAGAAGAAGAGAAGACATCAAATACTGAATTAATAACATTAAGAAATGGCATGTGACGTTTCTACAAATGGCTGAAGACAGGGATGCTTGGAGGGCTATTTGTACTGATGTCTCCAGGGCAACACCCTTACATCTATGACGGATTATGGGTCTTATTATATATATATATATATATATGCGTGCGTATGCGTGTGTCATATTTTGTTATTTAAATTATGTATGATGGTGCATTATTGACATGTATGTCTTAATTACTTTCACTATCTGCTATAAGTATTGTGTTTTGTTATAATTCAATCAATAAACCCGTAACCATTCAGGGTCGTAGGGGTACCACATTGGATGCTTTAGCACACAGAATCCTCAGGCGAATTATATCCTCAGCGATGCGGATGATTGTGGAAATATCTTGTCCCCTTCATTCCTTGATGTTGCCTGCCCATACCTTTATTTGTCCTCCTCTGCTTCTTCCCCCTTTGATAGTTCCCTGTAGTATTGTTTTTGACAAGGAATCATGTATGCGTACATGTCCAAACCATGCTAGTTTTCGTCGTTTCACTATTGAAAGCAATGATTCTTGTACACCTACAAACATCTCTTCTTCATTTGTTACGTATAAATTGGTCTTATGTTCCCTATAGATATTCATAGATTTTTCTGTAGAATGTTTACTCGAAAGCCTGTAATGGTCACTCCATGTCCACAGTGTGTGTTCAACTCGCACAACAGAAATCACCAGCGACTTATACAGTTCGACCTTCACTTCAACACTGATGTTGCTTTTCCAAATTAGCTTTGACATGGACGCTAAAGCCACCTCCAGCCTTATTATTAATTCTGCTTTACATTTTCCATCATTGCATATGCTTGATCCGAGGTATTTGAAGTTATTCACCACCTCAGTTATATCCATTCATCATGATGTTAGTCTATTTTTCTGTG
The DNA here is from genome assembly GCA_034231615.1 of Meghimatium bilineatum. Classification (NCBI taxonomy): domain Eukaryota; kingdom Metazoa; phylum Mollusca; class Gastropoda; order Stylommatophora; family Philomycidae; genus Meghimatium; species Meghimatium bilineatum. Next base: position 30,298,117 of record CM067300.1, on the reverse strand, counting down.
TCCCTGCTGTTAACAAAGATTTTGCTCATTTTTGTGTGCATTGATGTGCATTCCGTACTGGCTGGTAAATTTTTTCATCTTTGCTGTTAACTCTTGTAATTATTGTTCTGACCCAGCTATAAGATCAACGAAACGCAAGTGGCAAATATGGCGACCTCCGATCGATATATACGTGTTGTAATCATGTAGTGCCCCCTGTATGCTGTGCTCTAGGTATATGTTGAAAAGTACTGGAGACAATATGCATCCTTACAAATCCTCTCCAATTGTATTGTTTACAAGACAGCACTATTTGCATTTTTGTACAGTGATTCAATAATGTCTATGACTGTGGTGTAAAAATTGCATTGTAGTATTTCAGTGGGCGAAAGGTTTAGCTAGTGGTGCCCATCTCCACTCCAGCTGTCCTTACAATGTGGTTACAATGATATGCTTTCTCTCGCTGTCTTCATTCACTTTACTGATGTTGACATTACATCACGTTTGAACTTCGCGCTGAGTGCTTCACTAACATTTGACATTTATTTTGTTATGTTTGCAGGTGAAATCAAGAGGTACCAGGATGGCCCCAGCAAGTGCTGTGATTACTCTCTTAAGTTTATTGTTTGTGATTAAGTTATAGAAACGGATGTATTTTGTGTTGTTTGTGCTACTACTTAAAGAAAGTGATGTTAAAGATCAAATTAAACAGATGGGAAGTTGATTTTCACACTAAAATTAAAGACATATGTAATGTTGATTTTCACGATAAAATTAGACAGAGATCGGAATGTAATGTTCACGATACAAATAGACAGAGATGGAAAGGTAAAGCTGAGGATGAAATTTAACAGAGATAGGAAGGTGTTGTAGAGGATAAAATATGACAGATACGGCGCTGTGATGGTCAAGATGAAATTAGTTAGAGATGGGAAATTGATGCTGAGGATAAAACGTGACCGATATGATATTCTGATGGTCAAAATAAAATTAAACAGAGATGAGAAAAAAACAGTTCATGATGAAATCGGACAAAGTTTGGAAGGTGATATTCAAGATAAAATGTGCAACTTGCGTTTCGCTGATGATATTGATCTTATAGCTGGGTCAGAACAATCATTGCAAGAATTAACATCAAAGTTAGAAAAAGTTACTAACAAGTACGGAATGGAAATTAATTGAGATAAGAGCAAAACCTTGGTAAACAGCAGAGACACTGAAAACCAGACTAATATCATGATGAATGGACATAAGCTTGAGAAGGTGAATACCTTCAAATACCTCGTATCCAGTATATGCAGCGATGGTAAATGCAAAGCAGAACTAAAAATAAGGTTGGAGATGGCTTTAGCATCATTGTCAAGGCTAACTGTGATTTGGAAAAGCAACATCAGTGTTGGAGTGAAAATCAAACTGTATAGGTCGCTGGTGCTTTCTGTTGTGTTGTATGGTTGTGAGAGTTGGACACTCACTGCGGATATGGAGAGAAGATTACAGGCTTTCGAGTATAAATGCTACAGAAGAATTCTACGAATTTCCTATAGGGAACATAAGACCAATGTGTACGTAAGAAATAAAGTAGAGATGTGTGCAGGTGTCCAGGAGCCATTGCTTTCAATAGTGAAACGACAAAAACTAGCATGGTTCGGACATGTACGCAGGCACGATTCCTTGTCAAAAACAATACTGCAGGGAACTGTCGATGGTGGAAGAACCAGAGGAGGACAAATAAAGACATGGACAGACAACATCAAGGAATGGACAGGGCTAGATATTTCCACACTCATCCGCATCGCTGAGGATAGAATTCGCTGGAGGACTCTGTGTGCTGAAGCATCCAATGTGGTACCCCTACGACCCTGAAGGGTTATGGGTTTATTGATATTGATTGATTCAAGATAAAATTATACAAAGATGATAAAGTGATATTCTTTTTCTTCTTCTGCGTTCGTTCTCAAACTGCTCCAGATTAGCAAGATGTAGTCCGGAGAACGGAATGCGCTGTGTCATGGTTTACAGCATTGCTGCGATATCTGCACCTTTCGGCCTGACACATTCGACTTCAGCATGGCTTTGGGTCACTGACCCTATATGGGATGGGACAGCCAACTCCATCCCATAACCTCATTAGTCGCCTCTTACGACATGCATGGAAGGTAAACAGTGTTGCTATTATTTGCTCCCATTTCGGGCCCCGGCAACACACGGGTGATAAAGTGATATGTGATATTCAAAATAAAATTTGACAAAGCACATGTGATTTTCACAATAAAATTAGACGGGAATAGAAATGTGATATTCAAGTTAAAATTGTGTTGATGGTGTAAGTATTGGAAAAAGAAAAATGAAATAGTTTTAAAAAACACGTTCATTGAAATCATAAATAATAGAAATATATATAAGGCATAGAAGAAAACAAGTGTAATACATGGATATCGGTGATGAACTGGAACATCAGTACAAGGCAGTGATGGTCTAGACCATCCCGGTACACGGAGTTATTTCCAGATGGAAAATCTGGTGAGTGATATTTAAATACACATTGGCTTCTACAATACTAATACAAGTTTTTTAATAATAGTTGGGACAACAGTTTTTGATAATAGTTGGGACAACAGTTTTTGATAATAGTTGGGACAACAGTTTGTGATAATAGTTGGGACAACAGTTTTTGATAATTGTTGAGACTATAGTTAAACTGTTTTCTCATCCCTTCTTCCCATCACAAGGTCACATAAATAGAACACTCTTTATAAAAAATTAAAAAAACAACAGCTCACAAAACCTTTCGTTACTGCATGTTTTCATGTGGAGTGCATGCAGGATGTCTATGGGCTGTGAAAATAAAGGCCGCTTTGCTATAGCAGACGACGCGGCATGTACAGGAAGAATTTTGATTGTACCTCCGAAAGATAAAATTCTGTCCCAACCGTGGATTGAACCAGGGAACCAAATGGTCCGAGAACAGCTTACTAACCACACATTGACCATTCCCTCAATCAAGATGGATGTCAACAACTCACAAACAAGTGCATATATCACATAATATCATTCGGTCACAGGCCATTATCCAAAGAACTGCTGGATAAGAATACAACGTAGTTTGTTCTATAGCTTACCACACGAAAGGAAAATAACGTCTAGTCAATCGGTTTTCTCAATTGATAACTATGCTGTATGTGTAATGTTTAGACTAATGGCACTATAAAATTATACAGTGTATTGACAGGGTCTGCAGTCTTTATTGACCATACTTCGAATCCCGCCGGAGGTATCTGTACATTCAGGCACTTTAGAAAGCAATAGTAACCTACTTCGTATCTATATTTCCTAGAAAATCACTACAGATAAAAATGTTGGATTGATAGCTACGTCCTGGATATGCTACCAACAGCTGTGCAACACTACTTGGTTAATATATACGAGTATTTGTTTTCCTTTCCTGGTACACCATGCTGCTTGGAAAAACCGGTCCATTATGGGCTAGTATTATAAAAAAATAAGATGGAAGTTTAGAAGTTTTCATGACTAGGAACTTGAATTATTTGTAATTTGATAATATATCTTTTTATTGTATTTTATGGTCTTTTTATTACTCTGCATTTACGGTGAGAATTCCTACGATTGAATGGTAATCTGTTTTCCTGTTATGACATGCTTGGTCGCTTGATATGCAATAATATTATGACGTTTGAGAAAGTTGGTTTTTCCTTCAGCCCACCCTGCTCTTGATCTTTCTCTGCCTTTTGTTGTTTCCATTCAGGGAATGTCAGAAGATTGAATGCCTCGCCATATCGAAGTGTTCATTGTTTTACAATAGTTGGCCAGTAATTTCCATGAATTTGGCATGATCATAAAATCGTTCGAAGCTGCTTGGAAGATGCTCTTAGATCTAGATTTTAGTTTGACGCTTTTCCATTCACCAGATGAGAATTTACCAAAGAGAATTGCATTCATATATCATCTTTTCTTGTCTTTTAAAATCTTTCGAGTGTTTAGGTTGAGTCCTATATATAAATCGCCATGAAAACGGGTCTCAGGAGTGACACATTGAATGCATAACACACAACAGTCCTCCAACATTTTATATCTTCAACAATGCAGACGAATGGGGAAAACATTATGTCTTGTCCAGTAATTGATATTGTCTGTACATGATTTTATTTGGCCTCCTCTGTTTTTTCCACCTTCGATGGTTTTCTACAGCATGTTAGTTAGTTAGTTAGTCGTCGGATCATCATCACTGCAAACTGGACACGTCCATAATTGCTCCGATCTCTCCTTGAGTGTATCCGCCATTACACTTCTGCTGACAGTACCGGTCCTATGTTGGTTGACCATCATTCTTCTGCGCCATCGAAAATATTCACTTCTAACAACACCGCATTTTTAAATCCTAGCCATTGAAAAGGAATCATCATCCACATTAGTCTCACTCTCGCGTGTTATATCTCTTAAGGAGTTCAAACGTCAGCACGATCCATTGCCCCATCGCCCTGTGCCACAATCACGCGCGATGTCAGTTGATCCGCTCTTTAATCGCCTCGAACGCCCACATGTCCCGACACGAAAATAAATGTAACCACTTTCAAGCTCGCCTTTCTGAAGGCCTCAATCCACTGTTCGCGAACGAGACCCACTTGTACTTTTTTTTATTAAGCATACTCATAGAGTCACTCAAGATGCAGACCTGCGTTACCTTCTGTGTGCGTAGCCACTCAAATGCCTTAGTTACCGCCATAGTCTCCATGGTCATACTATTCGTAGTGACCGCAAAGGCACCACTTTCCTCATTGATCGTTTTACCTGCGAACTGAGCTGTAAAGGTCCACGCACTGCGAACATGCCTAATTACAGATCCATCAGTGTATATAATCACATCCCCCTCTTTAATGTTCTCACTGATTAAAGCCTGCACTTCTTTCTCCACAGCTGTGGGAGACAATTCTCTGCATTCCCTGCTAAGTGATATTACTACTCTCAAACAAGTTTCGAAATCTGTGGGTAGAGCTATCCATTCCGCACCTGCTGCCACATCTTGCAATCTACAAACCCTTTGTATGACATCCTCAGCACGTCCCAACCACTACCTCCCTTTCTTGAGTCTGCTGCCTTTAACTTTCTGTATTTCGGAATGCAACGGGTGTTCCTTATCTGCATATATTTGAAGGTACGCCCGTGCACGGCAATACTGTTATCTATGCTCAGCTGTTGGGCAGTCACGTAGGTATCGCATAGCTCTTGTCGGTGTGTCTCTTGTACATCCCAGAATGATACGCATTGCTGCATTCTGGATTCTATCCAGTCTTTCGATCTGAGTTTGGCTAAGAGTCAGAATTGCCAGTACATATTCCACCACAGCCACAACCAAACCCTGGTACAAAATAAATAACAATCTCTGTTCACACTGCGCAGCAGCCATAACCTTCACTGCTGAAACGCCTTTGCCTGCCCGTATGATAATGTGGTCAAAATGTTCCCTGAAACCCAGACTTCTGTCAAAAAAACACACTCAGTTATCTCATTGTGCTAGGTCTTTCTAAACTTTTCCCGGACAACGAAACTTGTGGCATGGGTGTCTTTACCATGTGATTGTTGAAGGAAAACCACGTCACGAAATCTTTAGACGGATTAACCACTGCTCCCGTATCTCGACACCAATTTGTCAGTCTGTCCAGCTCCATCTGTAGTTTCACGACGCACTCTTCGCGATTTCTGCCCTGTGTATACACCAGGATGTCAACGGCATATGACATCGTTCTGCCAACACCTGCGATTTGATTGCCAGCGATATGTACTGTGTATACATTGAAAAGTACAGGAGATAGAGGTGATTTCTGTGGCAGACCAGGGCTAATAACCGATGGTGCAGATATCCAGTTACCACACTTGAGAACTACTATCCTATGCATCAGGGCGGCGCCAACCCAACGCACGACAAAAGGATTAACTGCAAGATTTAACAGCTGGTGTATCAATATATCCAAGGACACCCTATTGTACGCATCCTCAAGGTCTATTGCGACCGCACATGTCTCCATGCACGAATCGAATCCCTCAAAAACATCTTGCGCAAATATGGCTGCACTCTGCCATGTCTTCTTTTCTGGGCGATATCCTCCTAACAATGTTGGTAAACACTGATTTCTTTCACGATAAAACGATACCTTCCAGGCCACAGTTTTTTCCAAAAGCTTGCCAATCGTATTCTGCATAGTTATTATTCTGTAGCCTTGTATCCTGGTGTGGTCCTTCCCAGGTTTGGGTAGTGGAACTAAATAGCTGTGCAACCAGTCTTCTTTCACTGTGCCCTTTAGAAGGCTATTATTCAACATGTCCGCCAACTCTCCCAACTCGTCATCCGTTCTCCGACTAATGTCATCGTATCTAATGCTATCTGGCCCTGGTACTGTGTTTTTTGTACTTTTCAGCGCCTTCCTGATTTCTTCAACTGTGATTAGCATATGGTTTTCCATGCTCAAGTTCCCACACGTATCTGTAATCGTTTTCCTGATTTTTTTTTATATGCCTCCACATTTCTCTGATCAATTTGTTCGGTGTCGTGTGCCAGCAACGCCGCACCTTTGTCTCGTCCGTCTTCTGCCAGACGGTATCGTCGCACGGAAATCGGCAATAGTCACGCGTCTTGTCAGACCATTCATGGATTTGTGTAGACGCCAGAACAATTTTAGTTACTTTTCGCGTGTGATCTCCTGGCAAAATTCGTCCCATGGACGTTGCTAGTGATAAGGGAATGTGTCGGCATAAATGTCCAGACCATGCACGTTTTTGTAGTTTCACTAGTGAAAATAATGCTTATTATTGACCATATATATATATATAATTATTATTTCTTACGTACCCATTTGTCTTATGCTCTCTATAAGTAAAGTTATTTGTAGAACGAATCATCACTTCCTAAGATGCAGTAACTAAACTGTAGTTTACGTGTATGTCGCAGGTCTTCTAGCCTTTCCCTCAGAAATGTTTCTATAGATTCGTCACCTATTGCATAAATAACATATACAATATGAAACTCTCATATGAAAATATTCCTGAAACTTTCAAACATATTTCATTGTTTTCTTTCGATTCCTCCTCTCCCAGAGATCTTGTCTTCCCTAGGCAGCACCCCTTCCACACTTCTAAACTGGAGTCACACACTCAGATACACACACACACTTACACTCTCAGAACAGTGCATGAAAACATCCCTATCTTTTATTTTTTTAAATACAATTTTATTCACGAAAAGGTAACGGTAGTATGAGTTATAATAAAGCAGCATCATATCACACGGTTTCGTGTAAGTGCTCATCTGACTTGTTTCTAGTTCTCTCACCTGATTCCCCCATGAACACTTTATTTCCTCACCCCTCTTCTATATTTATTATGATGTAAATGTGCACCATTCTGTAACAGTCGTAATCTCATACCAGAAGATTGGTAAGTAATCACTGATTCTTGATTAATCGATTCTCAATTGAATCTTGATTAAATTTTGTTTTTATGCAGGAGAAATTACTTTTAAAAATAATATAATTATGGGTACTTTACTAGATAATGTGGCAACACTTTTAACGAAATAAACAATATATTATTTAACGAAACGAAAATTTACTAAAGGAGCATATAACGCAATATCCGTAAATCTGCGCGCAACGTATTAAGAAAACCCTCCCCACTCCATTGGAAGAATCTTGGGGGAAGGGAAAGGGGCTATCAGTGCGTTGCTCGCAGATCGAATGACCGGTAGCAGAGGCTGCATATTTCATCTCCGCGTCACGGAAGGTGTATGAAATCAAGTTTAACATTAAAATGTTGGAAACTGTGCGGATCAGTAACTTACCTAATTAAGTAATAGTGTTTTGTAGTCATTTCATAATAAACTAACGTACATTGTTTCCTATAGTTTTGGCGTTATTGTTGTTCAGTTTGTTCTTATGTAGACATAAACACTTTATTTTCTGTTTCCACACATTTTTGAAATAAATAATTTAGTTTTCTCTCAAACACTGCAAACAGCTGAACGTTCGAGTCTTTTAGTTATCATAGTTTTGGAATAGACATTTGAGTAACTTCCCCATTGTAAAGAAAAAGGTGTTGACTATGGAAGATCATGGCCTATTTGGATGTCCTGAAAATTTACCAACATGGTTTGCCAGTTTCATGATGGTATGACAACCTGTGTGCAAGATGGGGCACACACTCAACCCCGTTTCCAGAAACTAAGGGTGTCAAAAAGGGTTACGTCCTGGATCCGACGCTCTTCAGCACGGTGTTCTCTGATGTTAAATGATGCTTTCCGAAATGACAATAGTAATTACAAAAACACAGGCATTTGAATGTTTCCCTTGAACAATACGATTTAAAATGATTTACTTTTCTCTCAAACACTGCAAAAAGCTGAAAGTTGTTGTCTTTTAGTTATCATAGTTTTGAAATAAACCCCATTGGAATAAACTCCCCATTGTAAAGAAAATGGTTGAAAAAGCGTGGAGAATTGATTTCATTGAGAGGGGAGGGCTTAGCACATAAGGGTGTTATAAATAAATTACTGCTACAATTTTGTGAGCCCTTCACCCGTTTATCATTAACTGTCAAGAATTCAGTGTCCACTATCATCTGTCTGTCTGTCTGTCTGTCTGTCTGTCTGTCTGCCTGTCTGCCTGCCTGTCTGTCTGTCTGTCTGTCTGCCTGTCTGTCTGCCTTTCTATCTGCCTTTCTGCATTTCTGTCTGTGTGTCCGTCTGTCTGTCCGTCTGCCTGCCGTTTGTCTGTCTGTCAGTCAGATAGGTGGAAATTAACCAGAGCGGATCTGAACTACGTAGGGACATATGTAGCCTCGACCGCATTTGCAACAAATAGTGCTAATTGAGTAGGAACATAGGACCTGTGGTGACTGGACCAAGATGTCATTAAGAATTTTGTCACACCTATAGGTAACCAATTGAAAGTCATGAAAAGCGGCACTAGTTTCATAATCCTATTGGAGAAAGGAATAATGATTGAACAATATTCCACAGACAGTAGAGTTATGGGGATGAAAAGTAAGAACAGGTTTAACTCTATCAGAAGAGGATGAAGTAACCTGAGTATTAGTCAAGGTATCTAGTCGAAACAACTTATGTCCACGGAGCCACGCCGACGAAAGGAGACTGTCAGGGAACGAACTTCTACGAAATAAATCATCATCTCTTAGGATTTATCAAGAAAATCTTCTTAATCACTACAGAAGCGACGAAGGCGAAGAATCTGGTAGAATGGCAGATAGTTGCGACAAGCAAGAGCAGAAAACCATGTGCATCAATAGGTTTGTAGTAAACAGATGTACTGAGGTACGGGAGATGAATAGTGATCCGGAAAAACAATGCAGGAATTTGCTTTTTCTATCGAGCTGATGTAGGGCTTTCCAATCTTAGTAGTTTGAAGGTCAAGACCAAAACTACGACGGAAATTGTTTGCGACCTCTTGTTCGCCGACGGTTGTGCACTAAAACGCTACCAGTCTACGTCTGAAAGACATGCAAGACGGCATGGACCTATTTTCTTCGGCCTGCGATGCGTTCGGTCTCACCATCAGCACCGCGAAGACATTAGCAATATATCAACCAGCGCCAGATGGCCCCTACACATGACCAGTAATCACAGTAAAAGGACAAAAACTCATTACTGCCAATAAGTTTGCATAACTCGGCAGCACCCTATAGCAAACTGTGACAATTGACGTGTATGTTGCCTTTCGTATTGCTCGCGCCAGTGCGGTATTTGGGAGCCTTGGTGCCAACGTCAGGATCAGGCACGGCCTCAGTTTGACAACTAAATTGGAAGTATACCGTGCAGTGATTCTACCAACATTGCTTTATGCTGTATCATCCTGAACTGTCTATGCCAGACTGCCAGACACAATCGACAGCGTAACTCATTCCACCTTCTGTGCCTAAGAGAATACATTGGCAAGATCGAGTACCAGACACGGAAAACCTTCATATGCCCCGCATGCAAAGCATCCATGCCCTGCTGATTAGTTCCCATCTCCGCTGTACTGGCCACATCGTCTTTATGCCAGACGAGCGCCATCCAAAGAGATTATTTTATGGAAAGCTGTGCAATGGTAAAATTTCAAGCGGAGGGCAGGAAAAGCGCTTCTAGGATCACATAAGAAACTCTCTCAAGCTCTGCAGCATCGATCCTAGCTCCTGGGAGACTACAGCACTAGATCTCTCAGCTTGGCACACCACGATCACTTCTGGCATCACTAAATTTGAAAAAGAAAGAAAACTGCGAGCAATTTACAAGCAACAGAAACGGAAGGACAAATCCGAAAACTCTCCTTCCTCGAACTCTCCACACCCCTGCATGCACTGCAATATAACTTTCCTGACACGAATCGAACTCATCGGACATCTACGAACTCACAAACCACATTAGACAATCACAAATGTTTTTTCTAATTGTTCATCCCATTTATCGTTTTTCATGCCATACACATCTTCGCATGCGAAAGAAATAACCCCATCATCATTCTTCTAATTTCTCTCAATACAAGGTAACTGCGTGAAACGTAACAACAATTAGACTTACGTAAAACACAGGTTTATATTCCGTTTCAATGGGACACCACAGAATATATCTAAAACTAGTGGGTAATGAAGGGTAATGATGAGCAAAAAGGAATCATAAAAATTACAATACACAAAAGAAGTCTTTTGATGTTTTGTTTGTGTCTTGATAAAGTCCTTTTGGTTGAAACGTTGAATGTGATTTGTGTATTGTAATTTTTATGATTCCTTTTTGCTCATCATTACCCTTCATTACCCACTAGTTTTAGATATAGTCTGTGGTGTACCATTGAAACGAAATATAAACCTATGTTTTACGTAAGTCTAATTTCTCTCACGAGATCTCCTCTTGTTCTATTTGCTGCATCTCTTAGCCATCTCGTTTCACACGCAGTAAGCATTTTATCTTCTTCTTCAGTTAGTATCCAAGTCTAACACTGATAACACAATGTTGGGATGAATATTGCATTTCGACCTTTTGGTTTCCATCGGGATAGATATGTTTTCAAAATTGGTGTAAGATCATAATGTACCTCGTTGACTTTTCAAATTCTTGTCTCGAGCTCTTTATCCATTCGTCCTGTTAAAACTCTCACGAGATATGTTCATTCCTGCACTTGTCTCAGTGCAACTTCAAATTTTGACTTAAATCAAACGACATACTAAGAGAGGAGACAAAACAAGAATATGTGACGAACATTATCAGAAAACGCTGCTGGAAATACATCGGCCACATATTTATAATGAAGGAAGATAGAATTCCACGACAAATCTTCATGTGGACACCAGACGGGTAAAGAAAACAGGTAAAACCAAAAACAACGCTCAGAAGAACATTTATGAATGAATTAAAATCAACAGGCATAAATGCACAAGACCTGCAATCCTTGACAACTGAACGGCAGGCATGGAGAATTATGACATGCGCCCTATGTGCCAAACTTGGTAAAAGAGGAACTGACTGACTGACTTGTTACAGTAGTTTATCTTTTATCTTTATTTTGATTGTATTGGGTTTTCTGCCTATAGACATTACTTCTATATATTTTGTGTTGTGCATCATCTTGTGATTGACTGATTGAGGCTGCCTTTGCTGTGTATGTTTAGTAATCTTGAAGTTCTTTACTTGAGCTGTGAAGTAGGCACTGATCGTCTGGAAAGAGTAGTTCGGTTAGGTCGTTTGGATGGTCAGTGTGTGGTGGTGTTTGTACTGGTAACAATTAATTGGTGCAAAAATCGCTGTGATTAACGCTAATTTTTGTCAGCTTTATGCAACACCCCCCCCCATCCCTGCCAAAAAACCGTCAAACATTTTCAGACCCCCTTCCTCAAATTGTTGGCGTAATTTAATTTATTTAGCTTTTAAGTGCTCTGTCCTTCTCAATTAAGTGGCACGCCGCGTTCCGAGGTTCCACTCACAGCACGTAACTCCGTATCGTCAAGCTATGATCCTCACAGATATCTGAAATATGTCCTCCCAAGCAAGATGTCATGGCAATAAGTCCGTCTTCTTCAAAAAGGGAAATTGCAAGTGTGTCACTATTTCCAGAAATTACAAGCAATTTTTTTCCTATTTCCTATGTCCAAAGGAGGTGGTTTGTCAGAGCTTCGACTTACAGCAGTTTTCTTTGGAGAAGCCTTTACTCTACGGGGTGTACAATAAATATTTGTTCAGTTTGTGAATGCACCGTACAAATTGATAAGAACCACAACACTAATGAGCTTTATTGGTATCTATTATTAGATTGATATGAATCATTATCAACCCTACTCGTGGGTAGAGTCGACGGGTGGCGAGCAAGAAGTAAGCAGAGAAAAATGCGAGAGATGGGCAGGTTACAGTCTAGCAGAGTACCCACCCATTCAAGAGACAGAATTCTGAGGACAGTTGCAGCCAATTTTTGTTGCGAAGACGGCACCTTGATGGCGATGAATCTTGCGCACCAAGATTCTCTAATTTTCTAATAAATAATCTTGCACTGTGCGATACAACCATAATGACGCCATTGCTAACACAGCCAAACAACAATCAACATCTATTCTCTACAAATGTTACTACAGCTTTGTAATTTACGATTTCTATAACTAAATGAAATGCCCACAATATAAACAAATTAATAAGTTCTAACTACAGACAACAGACACTTCTATTTCTTCTGTCAGAAAACAGTCATTTTTGTGAATTGGAATGTCTTTTACAGACCAACAAAAATACAAAGACAATATGAGGCACGTTGAAATGAATGTTCCTGAAAATGATAAAGTACAATCAAAGGAAAATGTAAGCTTGTTATTATTTTATTGTAGAACTTTTCTTAGTTGAAAAAAATAATAATATGCTGTAGTTTTCGGTAAGAATTGTGTTTAACTTCTGTGTATTTGTTTTACGTATTTTGGCTTCGTAAAGACACAAGGCAAAGCATACATTCAATCTTCGTAAAGACACAAGGCAAAGCATACATTCAATCTTCGTAAAGACACAAGGCAAAGCATACATTCAATCTTCGTACAAACATTGTGCTATCAATGCCTGACTTTTAAAGTACCTAAAAAAACTGGAGAAAAAGCTTACTACGTGTAAAGTGAGATGAAAACAACAAACAAACAATAAGACATCATGTGAGGAATGAAGAGATCGGGGATCTCCCTGGCGTCCTTGTTTATAAGGTGGATTTTTTTAGATCCCTGTGGATTATCACTTGAAGCTACGGAGTTACGTGCTATGAGTGGTGCTCTTGGCAGCTTGAGAGGACAGAGTACAAATGGGAAAACCGAGTACAGTGAAATCAATCTTCCACGGCTTTTAAACCTCTTTTTTTAATGAAGAGATAACAATTTGAAATGACGTATGCAATAATAAAATTTGTGTAAAACAGAGAATGAAATTGTTCGACGACTTAATGAGAATGAATCCTTATTGGGCAGCAGCAAGAGAATACAACGTCATAATGAACACACACAAGTAGTAGAGGAAGACCAGGAAGAAGGTTAGATTTAAGTAGTTACCAACGTTCCGAGACCTCACAATTGTTACTGCATATCAAGCGAACAAACGTGCCATAGTCACGAAAACCGATCGCCATTCAATCTTGCAACGTCTAACAGAATAACGATTTTTTTTAAAGACAATAGTTAGTTATGGTTGAAGAAAATAAACATTTATACTCGGTAGATTGAAGATGCCTCAATGCGAAAAAGAAAACCTATTTCTACCCTATGATCGAGTCTAGAGACGACGATGGTGCAGTGATATATCACATTGTTTAGCATGTCTCTAACTGAGGCAGGTCGACTCGCTCAGAATCGCCGAGTGTTCAGAGAATCCACAAAGAAGACCATGTTCAGGAAAGAATGTGTCACATGATGATGATGAAGACTATCTACATTACAAAATTTCAACAAGAATGTTCTTCTTATGGTCACTGCCATGTAGCATGAGTTATCATGTATTTTCATTACTTTCTGCTTAGTGTGCTGTCAATACGGTCCGATATCGATGTTCTCCCAATGCCACACTAGGTTGTCTAGTATCTTCTCTCTTGGGAACGACCTCTCAAGGTATCTCAATATGTCTACATGCATCCTGTCATAAGGCGGACTCCAGTAATACAGAAATGAAGACTTGATGATGATGGTGACGTAATATTTTTAACCCCGTGAACAGATAGCTCTTGACATATATTTGTTCCGGCAGAAGCAACCCCCCCCCCCACCTTTTCAGATTAGTATACGACGCAAACCCCCACCTGCATATGTTTGCTACATAAAATGCATGGCTATGTTTGGGGGTGAGGGTGGGAGGGGGGGTATGGATACCCGTTGACGTTTGCTCCCGGCAGGAGCTATTCCATTGTGACAGTATTCCAGGATAACCATGTCCTGCAAGAAGTATAGCATACACCTCTGGAACATAGTTTCCAAACGTTTTCGGGCCTCCATCCCCCTTTTCAAGACATAAATATTGTAACATTTCCAGTTATAACAGTTTACTGCAGCAGTTTGATATTTTCAACGTAAATAATATCTATAAGGCGTCATCGCTTTATTTGCAAATACGTTTTGACAAATCACACACATGGATATTAATTGGATAGTAGGAGATTGAATGAGTCCATATTTCAAATACCCATTTACCGTACGGTTAACGATTCTTTGTAGACGTAATGAAGTAATAAAATGTGCAACAATATTCACAAAATAAATGTTTTAATGTACACTTTGTATGGCTTCACTTAAATATCACACTTTCGACTAATTATTATTGGAAAATCACACGCACACAAAATATTATTCCTAAACAACCTATATTTATAGATTTGAAATCCAGTCGTCCAAAGCGACGTGCATGCATTGATGTCTGTGCGATAACATCGTAATAACGTTTAGTATATACAAAAATTGAATTTAACTCTTTACGACCAATCGCCGATATATCGGCTATTTAAAGATATTTTTATATATCACTAATAGATCGTTTTTTTAAACCAAAGACTTCACTGCTACATGCGAGATTACGTTCTCTTCTATTTAAAAAAAAAAAAAAAAAAAAAAAAAAAAAAACAACAACAACAACAAAAAACAAACATCTTTTGTCAAACAAACTGATTGTTTTTATTCCAGCTTATGTTCTTTGTTTCTGAGAAATAATGACACATCCAACTCCTTCTGGACACGGTACAATCTGTTGTTCCTATTTATGCAGATGGAACCACGGTATACTGCATCCTTTTATAACAAATTTCCCTATATAACAACACTTTTCAAAATCCCCAAATATATTTATTCTTTATTCGTTATACTGTATATAGCTAATTTCTAGAAGGTCAGACCTTGGCATCCAAACAGGCGCTGCGGAGAGCAATTAAGCAGGTATCTGTATTAATAAAGAATGCGAGGGAAAGGAGATGACTACCGCCCTCACATAGCAGAACCACTGAAATGTGAAATCGTTAACACCTCACACAACTGCAGCTTTTTAAACAAAGATATGGGCTAACTTTACGTTACTGTTTATTAATTACCATAAGATTCTACAAGGTAACCATGTTTTATTGTAAAGTTATCATGTTTTGATAAAAATATACATGTTTATAAGGATATACATGTTTATAAAGATATACTTGTTTATGAAGATATAGGTAAAGCTTGAAACAATGTAATAAAGTTTTGCTAATTGTACGAAACACACATAAGCACACACACACATCGACGTTTCGACCGAAAGGTCTTTATCAAGGATCACAAACACATATAAATCAAAAACAACAAGTAGGGACGACACAGCTTGCGTTTACATGTAGTAAGTTGGTCGAAGTGATAGAAATGAGGTCAAAGGTGACACAAACAAGAAATAAACAGAAATAGGAAGTATACAAAAATAAAACTGAATACATGTTAAAACCAGACCGAGAGATGACGGAACAACCCCGATATTATACATATGTTAAGCGCTCATTCATACCCAAGTGTTTCAGAGTGCCGAATTCGTATATATAGCAGTTCTCAAGCGGGGTTGTTGCGTCATCTCTCGGTCTTGTTTTAACATGTATTCAACTTTGTTTTTGTATACTTCCTATTTCTGTTCATTTCCTGTTTGTGTCACCTTTGACCTCATTTCTATCACTTCGACCAACTTACTACATGTGAATGCAAGTTGTGTCGCCCCTACTTGTTGTTTTTGATTTATATGTGTTTGTGATCCTTGATAAAGGCCTTTCGGTCGAAACGTCGATTTGTGTGTGTACTTATGTGTGTTTCATACAATTAGCAAAACTTTATTACATTGTTTTAAGCTTTACCTATCTGACTGCAATTTTTCGCAGTGAGTACATATTTATGAAGATATGCATGTTTATAAAGTTATACATGTTTTTGTGACAGCTAACCGCCCGAACGAGACAGCAAAGCCTGCGCTACACTGATAACATTGTAGAGGAAGCTAACGAGGAGTTATCGGTACGTGTGTGCTGCATGTTTATAGCAGGATTTCTTACATAGCATACTGAATCCAACACAGATAGCAGCCTAAAAATCAAGCAACTTTGACCACGAGTAGTAGTTCTGAAGTTGGTGACCGCTGTGTAACATGGGACCCAGTTATCTCGTACTGCTTACTTACTAGTGATATGGTTACAAATGTTCACCGTTCATTAGAAGTGGTTAAATCCCTGAAAGTATTAGTTATCACCCATCGGAGTTATATATGTTGGATCTGTAGCTCAAATAAAACTGTGATACTGTGTATTTTCGTTCCCTGGATTACATCCTGAAGGAAACATTGATGATCGTGTCCTGGTTCAAGAGAGATCCGGTGAGACTTTGAAAACGGTTTGAGAAACTAAATAGTTTCCAATGTATTGGAATTCTAAAACTCAAATGATGTAAAAAAAATATTTATGAAACAATAGTTACAAGTAAACTAGAATTATATTCAGCAGCACATTATGTAGCTGCAAATAATAGCTGTCTATCGCATGTGATGATGGTAACAATAGTCTCATTCTTGTATTTTGCATCTCTTTTGTCTGTGCAGAGATGACAAAAAAAGTCTAGTTCTGGCACACAGTTCACTGCCACAGTTGGGACAAATCATTTCAAAACTGTATGCTCGCTTCTCACATTGTTATGGGCAGTACGTTTTCTCTGTGCTTCTGCAATTTTATACTTCTCAGAAGTGCAAGCAGATCTGTTGTTGTCAAAGATTGAGAGAGGCATGCAAAAAAAGCAATCATATTATCGCAACGATAGGAGGAACACAATGTCTTTCATGACCGTTATTATACCTAATTCGAACTGGAGATAGTTCTTCACCGGCAAGGAAAAGGAAATCAAATTGTTAGTTTAGAGCGAGGTACATAGTTCTCCACATCCCAAATTTAAAGAATTGGAGCATTGATGCAAGCAAATATAATAGCGAAATGCACTGGTTCTTTAACCCTCTACCCCATTACAAACATTAACGAAACTGTCGTGATATTTCTGCAGTTGTTGCATTTTCTACATTTAATTTCAACAACATTGCTTTCAATATATAGATATCTCGAACTGACTGTGCTGCTAGATTGTGTTCCCATTATCATATTTCAAAATAAATGCACTATTTTTTTCATCGCAGTTATATGACCTAACTTCCGACAGCTTGTAAAATCTCATTTTGTGGTGCAGTGTTGTTTCTATACTCAAAAATATAAACCTACCTTATAGATAATTGTTGAGGAAAATTAGTCGGATTTTGTTTATAAACATTAAACCATTATATATCAAGTGACATATTCTTTCCAGAACGTTGTCTTCAAGGTTGATATTATGAACATCTCTCTGTCCCTTGCGAGAAGTCCTGTTTTGGTCAGAGACATGTGTACACATTCTTCGATGTCGCTGGTCCATCGTTTTCTTGGTCTACCTCTTCTTCTCTCGGCTGGAACTCTGCACTCCAGAATCAGCCTTTCGACACCATCATATATCTCTAAGTGTCTAAAATAATGTAGTTTCCTTCTTATGATGGTATTCGAAAATCACCCATCATTTAGTTTGAATAATTTCAAAATTTCAATGCTCTTATTTTTCTATGTCCATTATATTCGTATGGTCTTTCTGAACCATTTCATTTCAAATGAATGCATTATTTTGAGTATTGTCTTATTTAATGTCCAAGTCTTGTATCCATATGTTACCACTGCGAAAACACATGATCATAAAAGTGTTACTTTAGAAAACAAACCACTATATCTCGACAAATACACCGCGAAACAAATGGATACTCAAAAGAATTATAGAGCTCCATGTTAGTTAGTTAGTCGTCGGATCATCATCACTGCAAACTGGACACATCCATAGTTGCTCCGATCTCTCCTTGAGTGTATCCGCCATCACACTTCTGCTGACAGTACCGGTCCTATGGTGGTTGACCATCATTTTTCTGCGCCCTCCAAAATGTTCACCTCTAGCAACACCGCATTTCAATCCCTGATCATTAATCCTAGCCATTGAAAAGGAATCATCATCCACATTAGTCTCACTCTCGCGTGTTATATCTCTTAAGGAGTTCAAAACGTCAGCGCGATCCATTGCCCATCGTCCTGTGCCACAATCGCGCACGATGCCAGTTGATCCGCTCTATCATTGCCTCGAACGCCCACATGTCCCGGCACGAAAATAAATGTAACCACTTTTAAGCTCGGCTTTATCTAGGACTCAATCCACTGTTCGCGAACGAGACCCACTTGTACCTTCTTAATCACACTCATAGAGTCACTCAAGATTCAGACCTGCGTTACCTTCTGTTTGCGTAGCCACTCAAATGCCTTGGTCACTGCCATATTCTCCATGGTCATACTACTCGTAGTGACCGCAAAGGCACCATTTTCCTCCTTGATCGTTTTACCTGCGAACTGAGCTGTAAAGACCCAAGCACTGCGAACATGCCTAATTACAGATCCATCAGTGTATATAATCACATCCCCCTCTTTGGTATTCTTACTGATTAAAGCCTGCACTTCTTTCTCCACAGCTGTGGGACACCATTCTCTGCATTTCCTGCTAAGTGATATTACTACTTTCAAACAAGTTTCAAAATCTGTGGGTAGACCTAACCATTCCGCACCTGCTGCCACATCCTGTAATCTGCACACGCTTTGTATTACATCCTCAGCACGTCCCATCCACGATCTTCCTCTCTTGAGTCTGCTGCCTTTAACTTTCTGTATTTCGGAATGCAACGGGTGTTCCTTATCTGCATGTATTTAAAGGTACGCCCGTGCACGGCAATACTGTAATCTATGCTCAGCTGTTGGGCAGTCAAGTGGGTATCGCATAGCTCTTATCGATGTGTCCCTTGTGCATCCCAGAATGATACGAATTGCTGCATTCTGGTCTCTATCCTGTATTTCGATCTGAGCTTGGCTAAGAGTCAGAATTGCCAGTGCATATTCCACCACAGCCATAACCAAACCCTAGTACAAAAGAAATAACAATCTCTGCTCACACTGCGCAGCAGCCATAACCTTCATTGCTGCTAAGCCTTTGCCTGCCCTTATGATAATGTGGTCAACATGCTCCCTGAAACTCAGGATTCTGTCAAAAAACACACCCAGATATCTCATTGTGCTAGTTCTTTCTAAACTTTTCCCGGACAACGAAACTTGTGGCATGGGTGTCTTTACCATGTGATTGTTGAAGGAAAACCACGTTACGAATGCCTTAGACTGATTAACCACTGCCCCCGTATCTCGAATTCAATTTGTCAGTCTGTCCAGCTCCTTCTGTAGTTCCTCGACGCACTCTTTTCGATTTCTGCCCTGTCTATACACCAGGGTTGGGTTGGCGCCGCCTTGATGCACATGGTTGTAGTTCTTAAGTGTGGTAGTTGGATATCTGCACCAACG
This sequence comes from Meghimatium bilineatum, assembly GCA_034231615.1. Taxonomy (NCBI): domain Eukaryota; kingdom Metazoa; phylum Mollusca; class Gastropoda; order Stylommatophora; family Philomycidae; genus Meghimatium; species Meghimatium bilineatum. The sequence continues at coordinate 30,278,195 of CM067300.1, read as the reverse complement.
GTTATTAGCCCTGGTCTGCGACAGGGATCGCCTCTATCTCCTGTACTTTTCAAAGCATACACAGTACATATCGCTGGCAATCAAATCTCGGGTGTTGCAGAACGATGTCATATGCCGATGATATCCGAGCTCATGTATTATATATTAATATTACAGTTTCATAGTGCGCACAGTTTTCTAACACAAGACCGTCTCCAATAAAACCCTACTAGCATAAAGCAAAATAACAATTCGTACGCAATGATTTGAGTATTGCAATTATTTTCGTTGGTAACTATTTATACACTTTGTATCGCCGGCTAACGTCGACCAAACGCGCGGAAATAATTCAAAACTTTACGTAATAATAATAATAATAATAATAATAATAAGGCACATAACACGCTATGGTCGTAGAGTGGCCACACTGGATACATCAGCACAATTGCCCCCCAAACAGTTCTGTCTTGAGTCATTCCGAGAAGTGTAGAAAAATCACATTCAGACCATTTGTTATTAGTCCAAGATTTTCTCTTTCCTCCTCCTCTCCTTAACCCTCGACTGTTCCTTGTAAAATAATTGTAGAAAGTCGTGTCTCGCTACATGTCCAAACAAAACAATTTTACGCCGCTTCACGACAGCCAAAAATGGTTCTTGATAACCTGCAAGTTTATTTATTTGCTGCTGGAAAAATATATTTTTCTTCTGACCTGTATAATTAATTCTTAACAGAGTCTGTAACACTTGTTTTCAAAAGCCTGAATCATTTTTTTTCTGTGTCTATATTGAGTGTCCAATTTTCACACACGTATAAAAATACTTATCACTAACGATTTGAAAATATTGATCTTCACTCTAATACTAATCTTACTTTTACAAATTATATTCAACTATGGCATGACAGCCATCGCCATCTCAAATTTTAGCTGAATCTCATTTAAGAGTTGCCATTATCACATATTTTGGACCCGAGATATATTCTAGTGTAGCATTTCTATTGGCATGATTTTACTCGGTGGAGCCCAAATACAGCAAGCAGCTGTAAAAAGTCATAATACGGTAAAATGCATATTTTGATTCTGCTGGTAGGTATTATCTACCGAATGGTCACGTCATATGCTATTACTGACATGTTTTCCGAGTAATATAAAACAGAAACGATATAGAAATCAGCGTTATTGTTTCAGAACCCCATCGAGACCAACTCTTTGAAGTTGACTTAGTCCAGCCAACAGAGGCTGGAAGCTAAGTTTTGCCAGGCGATTCCCTATTTCTAGCAGGTCCACAGTCCTGCCCAAGCAAGCACAGGTGTTGAAGTCGGATATACCAGGCTGAGCGCAACAATGATATAATGCAACTAGGCCTATAATGTGAACAAGAAGAAGTTGTTTTAGAATATATTGCGCCCTTAGTTACGCAATTTTCATTTTTTTAAATCACTACATTGCTCATCCCCCTCCCCCCCCCCCCAAAAAATACTGCTTATTGTTACCGTGAATTAAAGATGTTTCTTCCTGTGAATGGATCAAGTGTCGGCTGAACTGAGTGTGTGATTAGCTACGTCATTGTCTCTGCGCCAGTAAAAGTTATCATACTTATATCAACAACAACAGCAGCAGCAATAATTACAACAATAACAACAAGTAACAATAACAACAGTAATACTAATAACAGCAAAAATAATAACACCAAAAATATCAATAACAACATTAATAATAACAATAATAACAACAATAACAAAAAGTACCAACAGCAACATTAACAATAACAAAAGCAACAATAACAACAACTGCTACAGAAGCATGCATATTGATATAAGTAAACATCTTATTTAACAAAGTATTGTAATAAATGTTCTAATTTTTCGATAATTGTCAGATTGCTTCCAGATACTCTGATAGTATCATGCAGTTTACTAATATGTCACAGCTATACCACCACATGCATGCAATGAGCACGAGGGCATACAGTAGATTACAAACTCAGAAAGATATGAAGGATGTAAAAGAGGAGTCAATTATCTCTAATGCAGTGAGTGAAATATTTGTGTTGGTTTCTCTTACTTCCTATATTATGTCTTCAGTAACCAAACAACTAATCAACCATCCAACCAAGCGAACCAACCGACCAACCAGATCAATCAAGAAAACAATCAACCAAACCAACCAGCAAACCAAAGCTAAACACAAAAATGTTTTATCAAATGTATGGTGATCATTTACCCACAATTCATCCAGAAGTACTATGGCACAGCTTTAAATCCTTGTTGTAGCAGTCATATTTATATTCAGATACAGTATTTTCACCTCCAGAAATCCTTATCTGCCTCACATATTTGCATTATGCAGCTATGAGGTGCATTGTCTCACATAATACATTCTTGTGTGTAAGAGATTTGGAAAAGTGAAATCGCTGTCCTTAACAATCCTCCATAATGCGGTTTTATAAATATTAATATCACAATCACCGAGCAGACGAACTTCCAGTTTATGTGGTGCTACGTCCTTTTCCCGGAAAATGTTAAGCAACTCACGTACAATAATATCTATGTAGAAAGCGGCAGTTTTTCTTTTCCAACAGTGCTATCGTTCATTCTTAACATAATCACAGTCCTGTTTTATCCAACGTCTAAATGACATTTTATTTAAACCGAGCGCATGATGTGTTGTCTTTTTATGATTGTGTATGTCGTATTCTAAACATGGTTTTCTAGCTTCTCTGCAACAGAAACTGTACGATTGTGTTGTCACATTTTGAATAGTAGTGAATTTACACTTTAAACACATATTGTAATAAAACTCTTAACACCATATATAAATTGGCTAAATGGAGAAATATTCCACAATGAAATTCGTCGAAGTTGCGATATAGCTTTGAGCAAGCTAGAGTTTAGCTATTATAATAAGATAAAACAATTAGGTCATCACACAAAAAATAAAACAACATGTAATGTATCTTTTATAGGCATACCCAAGTATTTCTGTGCTTTTCGCTGGTGACATACTTTACAACACACTACAATAAGCAACGAATAACACAAATATATCCACGCCAAAACATTCACGAAATATGTCAATAACAGTGAATTCTCTAATTAAATGACAAACGACGAAATATTCCTACTCATGCAAAATGTGGTTTACGTACCATAGTCTGAAGACTTGATATTAACATTAAATTTTACATGCATCGAGAGAAAAATCCGTAACTGACGACGTCTTCTTATTTTTATCGTACCTTCAATTGGCCAGTATAATTATACTTTGCGCCACAGCGAACGAACAGTTGGAGAGAGAAAAAAATAAGAACAAAAATATTCAGATAACCTTAGGCCTTGGTTATATGTGAGGCCTTGGTTATAGTTTCAAGCGTATAACACAGGAGATACTCTTCTTTAAATGAACATGAATAAATAATTCTTGCAAACTACAGCAACAGGGAACACGATGCCACATCAGTTGATTCATCAAGTTAAATTAAAAATAAAGCAAATGCTGCAGACGTGATATACTGCACACGTTGCTTCTTGATATCAATGTCCATGTTACTGGTTTTCCAACAGAAAGCACTGGCTTCTAGTAAGTAAAAGTAAAGTAACCCATAGCACTTATTAATGCCGTAGGTGTCTGAGATGTTAGCGATCTCACATTTCAGAGGCTCTGCAAATGAGGGCGGTAGCCATCTCCTCTCCCTCGCAGTCTTTTCTGTCTTCTAGTGAAAACTCAGAAAGTTTATTTTTTCCCCATTTAATGCATTACCCAGTTCATTTTCCATAATTTAAGAGAGCATTATTTGATCAAATTTTCCCAAATTATATGAGGATTTTTTTTCAGCTTTTCTATCTCCAGTGTTGCATTGTAAGATACTGCATAATTTGATCATTCACTTTTTGAAATATCACTGCTAAATGCAACTTCATTCTTTATGGGGATATTAATTTATTTCAAGCTGAATATTTAAAAAAATGAGGTCTATATTTCCATTCCCATCCCTAAAACCCAAAAATGATACCCCCGCCCCCAAATGGGTTAGGGAAAATTCCCTCCCGCCCTGTTTGAAAACCATTATAGTGGATGATATGACAATGTAGCAGAAATGTTCATTAAGTGATAATCTATCACCCATGTAAAAATTATTCTCAATGTATGTGCTATCTTGATGTCGGACTTTGTCATCTGTTACTGGTTCACCCACTACCTAACGGGTTAACGCGGGAGTACCCAGTGCTAAAGGTGTAAAATTTTACAGAAGATCCGCAGGAGAGACCCTAAAATAATCGATGGTGTATGAAACCATCTTGTGGAATCTCCTGTAGTTCTGCTTATTTCCATGCCTATTGGCATTGCCTTTCTCTTGGAACAGCGGAGTGCGTTTTTGCAAGTGGGCAAGGCATTCTCTTCATAAAACCTGTTCAGCAAGAAGTCACCTCAACATAATGACTATGTCTCGTCAATTTACACTTGCCTGTAAATCTCGAGATGGTATTCATTGAGAATATTTGTTTAGTGGCATAATGTCTTACCAACATTCATCTTTACAGTTATGTGTTTCATGTTGTATGTTCTGCTGTCCCTCACAAAATGCATATCATATCACATTTCTTACTTCTGCAGTTATTGTTCTTCATCTTCAGCGTTCGCTCTCAAATAACCACGACCAATATTTCGTATGATTTTCACCAGGGAGCGTGAAGTACGTTGTGCTGCAAGTTCCACAGTAAAACTGTGATTATTTGCACCCCGGTTGTCCACTTGTGGTCAGGACGTTCGAGGTCCAGCACATCCGTTTTCGTCATTCCTTTATTTCGGGTTTGTCCCTAGTCCGTGACAGCCTGTGTATCTGTCGCCTGGCACTCTGGTGTGAAGTGCTTCTTCGCCAAGACTCTTGTCGAGCGCGTCTATCTGGCACGAGGTGCCCCACCGTCTATAAACCCATCTCGTTCAATTGGACGAACTCTGCCTGTGTCAATCGGGTACTGAACCTTTTCTCATCCGAGAGCCTGGTTCCGTATGAGGAAGAAATCGCCAGAAGAGTTGGACACTGGCTCATTCGCCTCCTACCCGAGGCGTCGTTCACAGACATCGTGAACCCCTCGTACAAGTTTGAGTCTCACACCACGCGTTTGAATGTCCCAATAGCGCCTGAGCCCATCAGGTACTGAACCCTTTCTCTCTGCAAGTGTATTTCCGGTATAGGAAATCTTTACATTAGAGTTGGGCCAGGACTGCTATCGTTGTCCTTTTCTTACCTAAGCCCATCGGGTTCGGAATCCTTTTCTCTTCGCGAGCATATTTCCGGTATAGGAAGGCCCGACATTAGAGTTGGTTTAGGTCTTTTTGCTTTTCCATGCGCCCACAATTGGGCCTGGGTCTCTGCTTATAAGGATCACAGGTAGAAGCTCGTCTCGAGCTAACAGAGCTTATAGTTCCCCTTTCCTAAGAACTTTTCACTTTTCATTTGCAGTTTGCGCTGCCCTCTGGCGCTGTTCTGCCCTTTCATTGTTTCATTGTACTCATTATGACATATATTTGTTTCTCTCCATGCAACCACCTTTACGTGTCTTTTACATTGACCGACCCTCCAATGTTCTGACTGGACTAACAGGCGTCACTGTATGTCGACAGTGTCGCTGTATGTGGTGATGCAAATGGTGTCGGAGATAGTGTCTGTCTCTTTTGCAGTCAAATCTCTTTCCATCTGCTTCCTCCACATTCTCGGACACAATCCCCAAATGATTTGGCCAGAATCAGCTCGAGCTGCTGTTTTCTGTTACCAGGGTGCACCGCGAGGAGGTACATTTGGGATCTTGGTTATCTGCTAGCCCTGGGTCCGCCTAGAGCATTGCGTTCCCTGTGCACCCTCTGCAGTTATAATATCAAATAACGCCAATGATGTCGCAGAGATGCAAATAGCTGTTTTTTCACTTTCGTTCTGTTCTGTCAGACTTCTTGATGACGAGAAATGCATGATGTATCATATCTGCATATTGGTTAAATATTGAACAAATTGGACATAATAATGAACATTAGGTGGTCCAGAAGTATATACTATCGCTGTGACAAGACGTGACAATCCTGAGATACTGCTGTATTGGAATGTCTCCTTTTCGGGGACAAAAGGATCTTCCATAAAGCACCCTAATACAACCATGCTTTTGAGACAATGAAACTTAGTATGATAAATGCTTTGGGATACCACGTTGTACGAGTTCATTACTAAAGGGATTATTTCTTATCTATCATCAGCCAGCCCCCAACACCAGCAGCCGTGTCACTAGCATCATCATCATCAACCCACACAATACCAACACCATCACCATCGTACTCATCAACACAATTTTATATACATATGTATACATATGTATACATATGTATATATATATATATATATATATATATATATATATATATATATATACCTCTGAATATACCTCTATCGATGTCACAGATTACAACAGACGCGTCCAACATAACTTCAACAAGAACACTGGGAGTGTCTCAAGCATACGCCGTAGACGTCAGCGATTTTGATCTAAGGGGCTACTCTTCAAGCATCATTGAAATACATCCTTCATGGGAATTCCAACAAATTAGGCGTCTCAAGAGTTGTGCTCATAAACTCAATGAGAGGTTTGCTTACAAATAACTCAATGAGCGGTTTTCTTACAAATAACTCAATGAGAGGTTTGCTTACAAATAACTCAATGAGAGCTTTGCTTACAAATAACTCAATGAGAGGTTTGCTTACAAATAACTCAATGAGAGGTTTGCTTACAAATAACTCAATGAGAGGTTTGCTTACAAATAACTCAATGAGAGCTTTGCTTACAAATAACTCAATGAGAGGTTTGCTTACAAATAATCACTGTTACTTTGTGCTATCAGAGCCAGATTTAGACTTGATAAGGCCCAAAGTTTTCCTGACGTGCGGCATTGGGACAAATAATGCTACAATATATTTAAGCATATACATAAGAGACTAGACTCCTTTGAAAAGAAATACCTACGTACCATTCTGAATGTTAAGTGGAGTGACTTTAAATCTAACACTACTATAAGAGAGGAAAGCAAACAAACCTATATATCTTATTTCATTAAACAAAGGTGTTAAACTTACATCGGCCATGTTCTCAGAATGAACAGCATAAGAATTTCTCTTCAGTCACTATATTTGGTGCCACCTGGAGTAAGAAGAAGAGGGAGACCTGAAAACTCTACGAAGAACCATTAGTAGAGAAGGCATATCATTGAACCTAAACAACACGCAAGAATTGAAAGACCTGGCAATACAAAGACAGAAAAGGAAAGCTATGGTTTCTGCCCTATGCGCCGCCTATGGCCCTAGAGGAACAGAACATAATACAATTGTTAAGGGACGTGAGGGGGGCCCTAAGGTATAGCTGGTGTAGTTTATACGTACATCCTGCACTGTGGGCTATAGATATGTGCGCAGCAGTTTTAGTTTTATACTAATTGTCTTTTTCGCGATCTGTTCTTTTTTCAAATAAAACTTGTATATATCATTCATCATTTTATACAAGCATCTACATAACTTATTACGAAAACTTGGAAATTTTTTTCATTATTACTTTTTATATTAGACATTCCATCTCTTAACGTCATGGACACTATCCCAAAGAAATCGTGTCGCTAAATTCAAATATTCTAAACATAACACTCTGGACATTAAACCACACTAATCAAGTTCATATATCACAATATTTTAGCCCCTAGAGTTCTGGACACTAGCCTAAATACATCTAATTTATATATCATATATTCTTTTTCATAGCTATCAGGACCGTAACCTAGACAAATATTGTCCCGTATCACACATTCTTGTTGTTATCACTTCTGTCAGTAGCCCACACAAAACTGGTCACTATATCACATATTCTAACTGCTAGCGTTCTGAACACTAATCAACACAAACTGGCCTCTATTTCACGCATTCTAGCACCTAGTGTTCTGTACACTTTCCCATACTTCTCCACACTTTCCCACACAAATCTGGACCAATATTACATGGTTACATAATGATAATTGTAAAAATAACTATTATATTATAATTTCAACTAATGATAGTGGAAGTAGTTTGGCTTCTTAATTCCCTTCTTAATTCACACTATTTAGCATGATAGGTAGTAGTATGTTTAGCTATTTAGCATCATAGGTAGTAGTATGTTTAGCTATTTAGCATCATGTTTTACAGTTTGGCTTACATAGCCTTTGATTTCAAATTGTCAGAGCTCGTGTTCCGTGAATATTGTAATTTCATATCAACCTGAAAGACCAGACAAAATGACTTAAAGGAACGGATTTGGAGCTCGTGCCCAATTTATCCAACATATACCCTACACAAATATATATATATATATATATATATAGTGAGAGAGAAAGAGAGAGAGAGAGAGAGAGAAAGATACAAAGGTAGGATAAATTTAAAATAAAATTTTGCCTGAGGACATGTCAGTATCAATTGTCATGAGTTGCTTCTATGAAGAATACCTTTTCGATATGTTGACTTGATTTATTCACGCATGACTTGCTGCAGTTATAATAATTGCATGTTGTATATCGGATTTTGTTATTTATGTATACCAGGATAAACGACACCGGAGGACAGAGGTCACTGTCTGCTTTAGTTAGGTACAAGCAAAGAGTTCTCATTTTGAATAAATCTATCAATGTATTAACGTTGCCTCCTTCAACACTTAAAGTTCAATGGCGACTATCTCGATACCTAGTGGCGCCTAAATTTTTTATGCTGTATTTTATGCTTTCCAGGTGAGAGTTTTTTTATGTTTCTATATCCGTTCTTATGCGTTGCTCTGTTGAATCTTCTTCTTCTGCGTTAGTTCTCAAACTCCTGCAGATTAGCAGGATGTAGTTCGGAGAACGGAATGCGTTATGTCATGATTTACAGCATTGCTGCGATATCTGCGCCTTTCGACCTGACACATCCGACTTCAGCATGGCTTTGGGTCACTGACCCTGTATGGGATGGGACAGCCAACTCATGCCATAATCTCCTTAGTCGCATTTTACGACATGCGTGGAAGGTAAACAGTGTTGCTATTCTTTGCTCCCCTTTCGGGCCCCGGCAACACACGGGCGGCTCTGTTGAATGATAATGTTAATTAATGAAACACATTTTTAATACGAACTTCGAAATATTGAAATATTCAGTTGTACTCAGGTAAAGCGTACATTTTACAGTGAGGTACTTTACTTTTAACAGTCGACGTTAGTACCATTTGGTTATATCACAGCTTATAAACAAAAAAGAAGTGGAGCTCGCGGTTCTGAAAATCCTGCCTCCATGATATCCGAAGATATATCATTGAAATATTTGAAAGTTTTGGAGGAATTAATGCTCAAAATATAGAAAGTGTTACAACGACAAATAGAAACGAAAGTGCTAATGTTACGAACTTTTATTGTTCCGGTTGCAACATACGGCTGTGAAACATGGACCTTAAGTAAAACAGCGGCACAGAAGATCAACGCCTTCGAGCTGAAATGCTACAGGAAGATACTTAAAATATCATGGAAGGACAAAATCAGAAACTCAGATATTATAAACACATTGAAGATTCCAGAGGTTACTAAACACAATAACAAAAAGAAAACTACGCCTGTTTGGTCATATAAAGAATCACAACTGTTTAGAAAGACAAATAATGGAGGGAAGAGTACATGGGGAGAGGAGAACGGGCAGACCAAGAAGACGATGGACTGACGACATTAAAAATAACATGAATACATCGCTAGAACATGCAAGCCACATCGCGCAAGACAGAGAGAGGTTCAGAGAGTTCATTGGGAAGACAACGTTCTAGAAGGAATACGTCACATGACAGTTACAACGACACTTAATGTAAAAATAAACTCATTTGATTAATGCAATTTGTGTGGCCCATAACTATTTATTTCTGCGTGCACTTTTTTATTGCAATAAATCCTAGTAATTAATTTTCAGTGAAAAGCTTCGCTTGCCTAATTTCTTAGTAAATCGATATTTCGAATCCTAACGCTAATATTGTCCAGCTGAGGAGAGGGGTGGTACATAGTCCAACTGCGATGGTCAATAAATCATGTAGAATATCCAACGTAGACAGATGTGCTTATGGATCTTTAAGAAAGTAAAGGCACACTACTGAACATGAATATCTAACAGCCAAAAAGAAAACGCGATGTGTTGTTGGTCACATTTTGAATAGGGTATGTTACCAATTTCATAAAAGGCGAAATCAAATTCTAACCCATCGCATTCGTATGTGCGTTCAATAAAGAGCACTATATATTTTATGTGTAGTGTCGTGATCTAGTACATTCCCACTACGAAAGTTTACATTTCATCTATGTGATATATAGAATATATTTATTACAAACAGTGAAAAACACTGACAACTGTAAAAACAATGTTACCACCACAGAGGCACTAGATATACTATTGATACACTATAAACAATACAAAGTTCAAGGTGACAATGTTGTATGTGGAAAAACGTAGTCATAGAAGCGGATTTTGTTGAAAATTTGATGGGATTTGATAACAGATATAGCAAATTATTACGCAATACAGCATGGATAGCAATACAATAAGGTCATCACCGACACGAATTTAAACAAATGAATGTTCGGAGTTAAGTGCAAACGGCTTGAGGGCACTCCAAACTAAAAAATAAATATATTTTCAAGAGCGTACTTAGATCTATCATCCATGGTGCAGGATCTGAGGGCAGTGACCTGGATATCGAGGGCACCATGATGGCCGTCAACATTGACATCAATAGCGACAGGAGCAGGTTCTGTGTGTTTTATGGCATGAAGATACCTACAGAAGAAGTGACTCAACTGTAAGCGCGTTTCACCTATATACTTCTTGTCACAACGTTTACATATGTCAACGTAAATGACATTACTGGATTCACATGTAAAGGCATTATCAATAGTAAAAGTGGACTGAATAGTATAAACATCAGATGGCAGGACAATATTCTGGATACCACTGTCTTTTACAGAGTTGGTATCCCTAGCATTGACACTATTTTAATCCAGATACATATTCGTTGGGCAGATATGTGGTACATTTGCCAGATAATGGCATGCCAAAGATACTTCTCCATGGTGAGTTGTAGAATGGCATAAATTTTCAAGGTGGCCAGAAAATTGCACTACACGGACTTGTTAAATTCCTCACTGAAAGTCGTTTAAATGAACGAAGACACACGAGAAGAGGCTGCATGAAATAGAGCTACATGCCGCTCTATAGTTAACAACAAAGATGGAACATGTTGTAAAGATTAGAAATGCAGGAGAGAAACTCAACAGCGGAGAGAATCTAGAATGTCACGGGTAGATGTAAAACCATATGTAGTGGTCATCCAATGAAATTTGCAGCAATAATATGACTTATTAGCCATCTATGAACGCATATTCAAGGACATAATTATACCTTAATTTCATAAAATAGATATAACAAATGGTCTTCATCACATGTCATGGTCGGATAGCAGTGTTAATATTAGGATTAGAGAATAAACTAGCAGGATTATGGTTAGGATTGGGAAACATTATTTGTAGAATCAGGTTTTAGGATATATGTTATAGCTTATATAAAAGGCTGTAGTGGTCACATACATATGTTTTTCGTAATGACGTCTTTATAAGTGCAAACAAATGACTGCATGTTGTTGACACGTGACTTCATACTCTATTTAGAGTGTGTACGCACAATCATTCGACATTTAGAGTGTGTGCACACACAATCAAGCTATATTTAGAGTATGTGTACGCACAATAATGTTATATTTAGATTTTGTACACAAATCATGTTTTATTTAGAGTATGTGTACGCACAATCATGTTATATTTAGATTGTGAACACACAATCATGCTATATTTAGAGTATGTGTACGCACAATAATGTTATATTTAGATTTTGTACACAAATCATGTTTTATTTAGAGTATGTGTACGCACAATCATGTTATATTTAGATTGTGAACACACAATCATGCTACATTTAGAGTATGTGTACGCACAATCATGTTATATTTAGATTGTGAACACACAATCATGCTACATTTAGAGTATTTGTACGCACAATCATGTTATATTTAGATTGTGAACAAACAATCCTGCTACATTTAGAGTATTTGTACGCACAATCATGTTATATTTAGATTGTGTACACACAATCATGCTACATGTAGAGTATTTGTAGGCACAATCATGTTATATTTAGATTGTGAACACACAATCATGCTACATTTAGATTGTGAACACACATGCTACATTTAGATTGTGAACACACAATCGTGTTATATTTAGATTGTGAACACACAATCATGTTATATTTAGATTGTGAACACACAATCATGTTATATTTAGATTGTGAACACACAATCATGTTATATTTAGATTGTGAACACACAATCATGCTACATTTAGATTGTGTACACACACACATGCTACATTTATATTGTGAACACTCAATCATGTTATATTTAGATTGTGAGCACACAATCATGTTATATTTAGATATTGAACACACAATCATGCTACATTTAGATTGTGAACACACAATCATGCTATATTTAGATTGTGAACACACAATCATGCTACATTTAGATTGTGAACACACAATCATGCTACATTTAGATTGTGAACACACAATCATGCTACATTTAGAATAAGAGACCTGTCTTCGTCATAGTAGATCATAAGCATGGATTTATATAAGTTCTTATTATTAACTGGAAAACAGCATTCGAAAACAAAACCAAAAAAACATAAAATCAAACAAACAACAACAGCGGTTGCTGACACAGAACTAAACATAGTGGCCAATGAACATCACAAGAAAAATCACAATAGTCATTTTAGAAGGATAATTTCCAATGAGCCAACATGTTTTATTTATGCTAACGGTCACACAGTAGACGATGTCGAAAATTCAAATATCGTCTCTTTAGAATTATTGGCACAATGTGCTCTGACTACCGCAGATCTGATTCATGCTTATCATATCTTGATTGCGTACATACATGTTCTAAATATAGAGTCGAAGCGACAAGGAGATGTTTACATAGACATTTAATTACACTATCTCTAGCTACGACCGAGCTCCAGTATAGACTCGGAACAGAATGTAAAAATAATTTCATTCCTGATGTTTTTATAAAAATTATTGCCGTAATTTTCATTGGTTTCTATTTATATACTTGTTGCAGATTTGGCTCAGTGATAGCTCTTATTAGACAATCGACTAACTCAGCTCTATGCGTGTTTGAAACCACAAAGGAAGCGTCTAATGCACTCACTTTACATTCTATGAATCAGTCTTTCAGACTACTTATTCTACAGTGGTGCGATCCGACAGCTGTTCGGTAGGCTACGACATGACCGGACTATAGTATAGACCTGTTAATAAGTACAGAAAACTTCATTTGTGACTATTATTGAGGTTTTCGTTACTCACTATTTATATAATTAAACTAGCATGGTTTGAACATGTATGCAGATTGATTCCTTGTCAAAAACAATACTGCAGGGAACCATCGAAGCAGAGGAGGACAAATAAAGGCATGGGCAGACAATATTTTTCTCATTCATCTGCATCGTTCAAGTTTAGAAATCGTTGGGGGGCAATGTGTGGGACTCATCAAATGTGGGACTCTCTACGACCCTGATTGGTTACGGTTTCATAGAATATAGAATTTATATACTATGAATCATATGACAAATAAAGCCAAGGCCGACCCAACCTAACGTAATGTAGTGTTATGGAAGTGTGACGTCAATGCGTATCGCCAGGTTCTTCTCCACTGTCGCGAGCCAGACAGCGTTACATAACTTATATAAGGAAAAGCTAGCTCCGCTGGGCGCCACACGCGACTATATAGCTTACATAAAGGAAACCTAGCTCCGCTGTGACGCTAGTGACGCTATAAAGCTCATATAGAGAAACGTTGCCAGTATAGCGGCCCACGCAGCGCTGTAGCGGGATACTCAGTTTATATGCAGTGCTAATATAGCTTACGCAAGAAAAAAATCTACTCCGCACAGTACCTGACGTAACAGTGCAGCAGGCCATGAAGTTAAATGCGGTGCTAATACAGGTCAAAGAGGATAAATCGCTCCGCAAATCCTCAGTAGCGGGGCCCCGCTTCCGGCTCAGTTACCGCCGAATCCAAGATGGTAGGCTTACATTATGCTATTCTTTGAAATATTTTTAGCAATGTTTATAGGTATAGGTCTATAGTATAGGTCTGTGTTACATGGTGTTTTAAATTACTCGCACAATTGTACATTTCCTAACACATTTTAACATGGCTACGTCGTGTGTTATTATGGAGTTCCGGATTAGGAAGAACTCGACGAAGAGTTGGGCTCAGACTCTTAGCCGAAGTATCGTTCACCAACGTCATGAACCACTCTTCCTAGTATGAGTCTATACACATATTTGGGAACGTCAGGGAATAACGTTTTGTTCTAGAGCTGAACAGTGGTGGTCACCTTAAACGTTTGAGCCTGTGCCCATCGGGTGCTGAACATTTTCTCTCCGTGAGCATGATTCCGATCTAGGAAAACACAATAGTAGAGTTGGACCCGGGCTGGGATCACCGGTAACTAGAAGCTTGTCTCTAGCAGACAACACTTTAGTTCCGATTTCCTTGATACGTTTTCCGTTCTCTTTGCACATGCCGCTGCCCCTAGCGCTGTGCTTTCCTCTCAGTGTACTCATTGCGGTATTTTTCGTCTGGTGACTAACGCACCAATGCTTTATATTTTCAATAAATATGTTAACTCTGGGCCCGCTGAGAGCAATGCGTTCCCTTTGCACCCAATTTTTGATTGTCATTACTGGTTCAATTAGTTTTAGCATCTTGTTACGAGTGGTCATCGATCTGTAATACTCTCATGTAAGAGGTCTGCGGGTATTACCAGTGGCTTACCAACCAATCCATCATGGTACATTTTACTTCTACTAGATTATAATGCTATGTAGCGATGTTTTTTCCCAGTGAAAAACACCAAAATTTATCTTTATCGTTATATATTTTTTGTTGAAATGTTCGGTAGTTCTCAGCCATTGGTTAAATGCGTGTCTTTTCTCAATTTCCTATTTCTGTATTCTATCAAATAATACTCATACATAACGAAGAAATGTAGACTGGCGGGCATGTTGCACATTTGTCTTTTTGATGTAGACTCCACTGTAGTTGGGAATTTCAGATGAACTGTATTGGCGCAAATAAAACGGCGACACAACGCATTTCCATTCTCTGGACTACATCCTTCTGGAAATCTAATAGGACCATGGTCCTTTTACAAGAGATATCCAGTGGGAGTTTGAGAATGAACGCTGAAGAAGAAGATGAACTGTCACTGCAGATGGATCCACAAATCTGATAGAAGAATGACGAAATAGTTCTGGAGAAGCATGTGTCACGCTGCATTGATTATATTGTAATATAATGTATTGAAAAACTTAACAATTTTAATTTTTCAATATCTTATAAAGTGACATGTACAAAATCTCAAATAACCGAATTGGAACACATTGGTTGCTGTCTGTCTGTGATGGTCTAGACGATGGGCATTCCTACAATGAAATTGAGTCTGTAAAAGGTATTTATTTGTCCTAACATATAGAGCAAGCTAATGGAATGTTTGTGTGTGTGTGTTAGAGAGAGAGAGAGAGAGAGAGAGAAACATATATTAATGTATTGATGAAGTGTATCAATTTGACGGACGAACAGACAAGCATGCAAGAAGCCTAGACATATGAAATAGCATCAAAGCTAAACATTTTGTCGTCCTGGGAAAACTCTGGCTTCTACTCTCCCTTAAATCAACTATTTTGGGTTGTGGCGCCAATGGTAACATTTGGTGCTTCTTCCTTGTACACTTATGTTTGCTCAAACTGTGTTTGGCTGCTAGATGTGATGTGCAGAAATATATATATATATATATATATATATATATATATATATATGGTTGGTCGATTGGTTGCTGATCCAGCGGTCCATGGGCTCATGCCCTTTGATCCATATATATATATATATATATATATATATATATATATATATATATATATATATATATATATATATATATATATATATAATATATAGATAAACAGATGCAATATCAACAAACCGAAAAAGAGACATGCAAATAGACCTACTGACCGAAAGGTGGGGTTGGATTTTGGAAAAGTTTGCATGTATAAAATATACACAGCAAGATATTTTACAGATGGCAGATGTTATTCGGATTAGCCATCTAGTTGGTAATGTACTAGCACTGAGTTGAGTGCACGATTCATTGCCAGGATTTGAGTTCAGTACCTTTCCAAATTCTTGCAGTCAATCTCCATTTAATGTCAATGCATTTTTCAATAAATCGATCAAGTGCCATGCTGAGTGGCGTAGGAGATCATGTTTCTCCACGACTCTCTGTTTCTTTTGTTGTCAATAAGCTCGGTTGGTGAACTTCTATCGTGCCACAATACTAGTCAGTCTAGTAACTTTTCTCTTTGTCGACCCCTATCTCTTCTCCCCTTGATCTTTCCAGTGGTTATTAAGTGTTCAATCTGTGTTCTTCTCAGCACATGCCCTAGAAACCTTGACTGTCTGCCCATAATGTTTGATATGATTGATCTTTTTACGCCAGCATCAATGAAAACATCTGCATTAGTTTTCTTACCTGTCCATGGTATTTTCATCATTCTTCTCAGAAACTACATCTCTGTTGCCTCCATTTCGTTTTGAATTTTTGTTTGTTTATATTCCATGCTTCACAGCCACAAAAAGAATTGGTTCGATATAACATTTCAGCACTCGAATTCAGGTCTGCATTGAAAGCCTTCCATTGCACAAAATGGTTCTCATTTTTCGGAATGCTGATTTGGCTTGTGCTGTTCGGTTCTTTGTCTCACTTGAGCATTTACCTTCTGATGTTATCAGGGTGCCAAAATGTTTCACTTTTTCAACATGTGTTAATTTTATGTCGTTAATATTGCATCTTGGTGGTGTATGTCTCTTCGAGACAACCATTATTTCTATTTTCTTCATGTTTTAACTGAGCTCTTTGTTTTCACTTTCTTTCACTACTTATCTAACACGACTTGTAGTTCCTATTCGATTCCTGCGATAAGTACAGTTTGGACAGCTATTAATATGTGGAGATGTGCTTGTAATCAATAATTTCTTTTATGATCCGAAGAATTGTGGTTTGCTGTGATCTGCTCAACTTTAGAATGGAGTCCTTTTTTGGGAGTAATATTCTGTGATGGAATTGTTCCTTTTTTTGCACCTACTTATGCCAGTTTATCAACTACATCATTTCCTGCAATTTCACAGTGCGCAGGGATCCACTGCAGTAGAACTATATTGTTAGCAGACAGAACGATGCAAGACATAAAGGGGTATACAGCGAAAACAAAAGAAAGAAGGACTTGTAAAATGTAAAAGCGTATGAAAAATCCTATTATTGCGGGCATGTACTATTAATATAAATGTCTTCGTTAATGTGAATGTTCCTGTTGAGTGCTACGAGGCTTTCTTTAGATAGTGAAAGTAAAGGATGCTATACAATAACAGTTGCTACGACGTGTATAGGGCAGAGTTTTTATTTGTATATCCGAGAGGAAAAATCCTTCCCCAAACGGTAGTTTGAAGCAGTGACCTCACGATTCTGAGCTCGGCGTTTTAGCCATTTTGCAGCTGCGCTCCACAATATTGGATTACATGAATATTGACAATAAATATGTTGAAACATATTTGTATATTCCGCATTTTGCTGAATTATTTAGATATGATATTCAGCCTGTCGACCTTATTCCTTATTACAGTAGCATATTAATGACGGATGTTTCGTTATTTGCCGTACGCGCTAGATTAGAGAGTGTACCTTTAGACTTAATGTACTGGTAGACAGTGTAAATATATCAATAACAGTGGTGTAACAAGGTAACAAAAATTTACGGTAAAGTTTTGATATACGAATAATCTTGTGTTACTTCCCTTTTTTTAAATTTTGAAGATCTCCTATTAGCTTTTGGTTATGATTGTTATGATAGTTCAGGAATCTCCTTAGCGTAGTCCCATGCAAGATTTCATGGATTCGAATCCGGCTCTTGTCTTGTTTAAAAAGTGAATTTTTTAGGAAACCAGTATGGATTATCGCTTGAAGCTACGACGTACTCTCGACGTGCCGAATCGTTAAGAGTGACGGAGTACATATGAGAAACCGAGTACGGTGAATTCAATTCTCTACAGCTTTTGAGACCATTTTTTGTGTTTCAGCTAACATTATTGCACTCTAGGTAAACCCATAAGGTCTCGCTAAGAGATGTCGAAGAGTAAGAACGGACTACTGCCCGGTCTTACTTGTGTCTTATCTACTGCACAGTCTTACCTGTGTCATGTCTACTGCCCGGTCTTACTTGTGTCTTACCTTCTGCAGTCTTACCTGTGTCGTGTCTACTGCCCCGTGTTACTTGTGTCTTGACTACTGCCCGGTCTTACTTGTGTCTTATCTACTGCACAGTCTTACCTGTGTCGTGTCTACTGCCCAGTGTTACTTGTGTCTTGACTACTGCCCGGTCTTACTTGTGTCTTACCTTCTGCAGTCTTACCTGTGTCGTGTCTACTGCCCAGTGTTACTTGTGTCTTGACTACTGCCCGGTCTTACTTGTGTCTTATCTACTGCACAGTCTTACCTGTGTCATGTCTAATGCCCGGTCTTACTTGTGTCTTACCTTCTGCAGTCTTACCTGTGTCGTGTCTACTGCCCAGTGTTACTTGTGTCTTGACTACTGCCCGGTCTTACTTGTGTCTTATCTACTGCACAGTCTTACCTGTGTCATGTCTACTGCCCGGTCTTCTTGTGTCTTACCTTGTGCACAGTCTTACCTGTGTCATGTCTAATGCCCGGTCTTACTTGTGTCTTACCTTCTGCACAGTCTTACCTGTGTCGTGTCTACTGCCCAGTGTTACTTGTGTCATGTCTACTGCCCGGTCTTACTTGTGTCTTACCTTCTGCACAGTCTTACCTGTGTCATGTCTACTGCCCGGTCTTACTTGTGTCTTACCTTCTGCAGTCTTACCTGTGTCGTGTCTACTGCCCAGTGTTACTTGTGTCTTGACTACTGCCCGGTCTTACTTGTGTCTTATCTTCTGCACAGTCTTACCTGTGTCATGTCTAATGCCCGGTCTTACTTGTGTCTTACCTTCTGCAGTCTTACCTGTGTCGTGTCTACTGCCCAGTGTTACTTGTGTCATGTCTACTGCCCGGTCTTACTTGTGTCTTACCTTCTGCACAGTCTTACCTGTGTCATGTCTACTGCCCGGTCTTACTTGTGTCTTACCTTCTGCAGTCTTACCTGTGTCGTGTCTACTGCCCAGTGTTACTTGTGTCTTGACTACTGCCCGGTCTTACTTGTGTCTTACCTTCTGCACAGTCTTACCTGTGTCATGTCTACTGCCCGGTCTTACTTGTGTCTTACCTTCTGCAGTCTTACCTGTGTCGTGTCTACTGCCCAGTGTTACTTGTGTCTTGACTACTGCCCGGTCTTACTTGTGTCTTACCTTCTGCAGTATTACCTGTGTCGTGTCTACTGCCCAGTGTTACTTGTGTCTTGACTACTGCCCGGTCTTACTTGTGTCTTATCTACTGCACAGTCTTACCTGTGTCATGTCTACTGCCCGGTCTTCTTGTGTCTTACCTTCTGCACAGTCTTACCTGTGTCATGTCTACTGCCCGGTCTTCTTGTGTCTTACCTTGTGCACAGTCTTACCTGTGTCATGTCTAATGCCCGGTCTTACTTGTGTCTTACCTTCTGCACAGTCTTACCTGTGTCGTGTCTACTGCCCAGTGTTACTTGTGTCTTGACTACTGCCCGGTCTTACTTGTGTCTTGACTACTGCCCAGTCTTACCTGTGTCGTGTCTACTGCTCGGTCTTACTTGTGTCTTACCTACTGCACAGTCTTACCTGTGTCGTGTCTACTGCCCTTTGTTACTTGTGTCTTGACTACTGCCCGGTCTTACTTGTGTCTTACCTACTGCACAGTCTTACCTGTGTCGTGTCTACTGCCCAGTGTTACATGTGTCTTGACTACTGCCTGGTTTTATGTTCGTCATGTCTACGGCTCGGTCTTACTTGTGTCATGTCTCCTGTCCAGTCATACTTGTTTCTTGTCTACTGCCCGGTCTTACTTGTGTCATGTCTACTGCCCGGTCTTACTTGTGTCATGTCTACTGCCCGGTCTTACTTGTGTCATGTCTACTGCCCTGCGTTACTTAGGGAGGAACAACGCCAGCATCACAGTAGTAATAATAATTGTAGTAGTAATAGCAAATGTAGTATTATTTGATAGTTCGGAAGATATTACTTATAATATATGATTTATTATCTCCCCCCCCCCCCACGTTTATATTTGTTAATATAAATGCATGTTTAATTTATTCTCTGTATAGCGTGTACGCCTCTAAATACTCCAGCAGAATCTAAGGTACTGTATACGCCATACATATGATACATTAATTTAGATCATCATAGCCATATGATAGCTGTAAAAATGTAGTCAGCGTTCTAGGGCCAGGTATGGTGTCTGTCATTGGCTCTGTATCATGATCACATGCTGAGACTGTCTCAAAAATCATACATGTCTTGTCTAACCATCTGCACGTAAAGTCTTATATTCGTCGAATTTACACGTAGGAGGCTACGATAGTTTATCGGACCACCGGGTAATGTAGGCGAACTCCAACAACGCGGCGTGGATCGAATCGGACATGGTGTGACACGTAGAATACCATGATCATCCACTGCAACGTACTTCACTTCCAGTCGTCTCGATTCGTCTTGAGTCGTCGATTTGTCACTGGTTTCAAATAAGGTCCGACACGAGAGTGAGGTCGACGCTTTGCACAATTTCCCCTCACTTTAATCAAAATCCCCAGTGCAAGTCATTTTCACATCCAAATCCTGCATACAGTCGTCATTCGTCGTTCGAGCTGTCCAAGAACATTTACAGCTCGAATGGGGCTTATTAGCCATCTACGAACTATTATGCATGGTTAAATTCTAACTAAATTTCAAAAGTGTATGTAAAAAATATGGTCAACATCACTTGTGATAAACTAACACACGGACACACATTTTGATCCCATCTTGTTATAAGCACGTATGGGAAGTTGATGGTTCATCCTAATAAGATGTCCACACCATTTTATCTGTTGTTTCTCTATATATTCGATGTATGATGTTATACCTATTATGTTTCTGATGTTCTCACTGCGCATTTTGTCGCGCCTGGTGACTCCAATAGTAGTCTTCCATAGACATTTCATTTCATTTTATTTGGATCTTTCTCTTATGTGTATATGTCAGTTGCCAAGTCCGGCATTGGTAGCATAGTGGTGGTATAAAGGTGCTCTTAATCATTAGTTTCTTTATTTCATGCTGATTTTTAAAGCGCAATAACAAAGATGACAGATGGTATGCCACAGCATTTGTTATTTGACATCGTGTTTCTATCTCTCTATTGATTCGTCCGTCTTATGTGAAGATACTTCCTAGTTAGTTGAACTCTTTGACTTATTTTATGTCTGTGTTCTCTATTCGAATGTATAAATGATCTCATTCTTTGCATAGTTTCCGTCTTTTGTATGTTAATCCTCATGATGTATTTATAAACAAAACTACCATCAATTATGGAATATTCAGCAGTGGACTTGAGATCTTGTCCAGCTGTGTGGCGATGTGGTACACTGCGCGTCTGTGACAGCCAAGGTACCGAGTTCAATCCACACCACAGACAATTGTGCATCCGGACATTTAAGAAAGCAATGGCAAAGTACGGAACGTATTTATATTGCCTAGAAAATCACTACAGCCAAAAACAAATGTTGGTTTGATGGCCACGTTATGAATAGAATACATTACTAATTCGTTAGTCTTATGATGGTTGACACTTGTACGAAGAATGGACAACAAACGTATCCCGCAAGAAATATTGTTTTGCGAACTTTTTATTGTGAGAAGAGCTACAGGCCGACTACTCTTGAGATATAAAGATGTATGCAAGGCCTCAATGAAACATTCTTCTATAGACCACAAATGTTGATAAATTTTTAGAATTAAAACGGTGACACATCACATTTCCATTTTCTGGACAACATCCTGCTGGAATTCTAGTAGGACCATTGTCTCTGTTGTTAAAGAGATCCAGCGAAAGTTTGAGAACTTCACCAATAGCAAAATGCCATCACGACTTGCAGCGCTAATTTCTTTATATAGATATATCATACATATAGTGCAGCTAGAATTCCGGTCCCGGAACCGTGAGGTCTCGAGTTTAAACCACCGATTGGAGCATGATTTTATCTTTCGAAGGAACAGAAAAAAAACCTTCACGCACACGCCGCGTGGCGTGATTCCCCTTTAAATGTGTGTTGGTGTGATCTTTATTGTATTACTATCCGTGCTGTATTGGTTAATAATTTTTTATATCTGTTATCATATCCCGTCCAATTTTCAGCAAAACCCACTTCCATGACTACATGTTTCCAAGTACATCATTGTCACCTTGACATTGGTATTGTTTACATATCAATAGTATATCTAGTGCCTCTCTGGTAGTAACATTGTTTTTACTGTTGTCATTGTTTTTCACTGTTTGTGTTATATATTCTTGAGAAAGACCTAACGGTACGAAGCGTTGAAAAAGTATTGTGTATTGTAATTTGTATTTTTTCATGTTTACACCTCATAACTCCTTAGAGAAAGTGAAGCTTTCAAAAACATGTGATCTCTATAAGAACTATGCGTATTCTATATACCTTCTTTAATGTCGCTTCAACTGCCCCCCCCCCTCAAGCTTATTCCTTCAATTTCCACAGGATGGCAAGTTTCCTCCTTGCCTGTGCCTCTGTTTTGCAGTGTGACGTCTTCGTGTCAGTCTCTTTATCTAGTATAGTGCCCAAATACACCGGCTTCTCTTCTATTTGAATATGTAGGTTTTCAAGTTTTTATCTCTCCAGCTTTCGAAGAGTGTTGCTGAGTCCTTTTCAGCATTGATTTTTACCATTCATTTCTCTGCCCATGCTTCTATGTTGTGTGGTGCTTTTTGTATTTTCTTGTTGGCGAAATTTATATGCCTTTCTACACATCATACCATCAAGTCATTAGCATACATAACAGCTCTAAAACCTTGTGCCAGTTCACAGATTAGATCCTTTATGAACACAAAAATATAGTTGGAGACAGTACCGAATTTTGAGGAACTTCCAAGTCGTGGGATAAATATTTTGCTATGTGACTTTCCATAGTGACGCTTGCTTTCCGATTGTGTAGGAAGGGTCATATCCACTTACTCGTGTTACCTCTAATTCCATTTAGTTGCGGCCTTACTATCAGTCCATATTTCAGGATGTATGTCAAAAGTTTTTGGGAGATCTATCCATATGGTTACGTTTCTTCTTTTCTTGAAATGCATCTTCAATGATCTGGGACATGAATGTTATTTGGCCTTCCGTGCTGTTGCACTCTCTGAATCCAGCTTGTTCTGGCACCAATAGTTTCTCTGATTCTTGGTACCATTCAAGTCTTCCGTTGACCGTCTTTTCCATTGTCTTGCAGACACAACTAGCTAGGCTTATTGGTCTGTAGCTGTCAGGCTTCTTTTTGTCCTTGTCTTTCTTTTTGATATGACATATCAGCGCTTCTCTTCACAACTGTGGTACATTTCCTGTATCATAACTATAGTTATATATCTGCAGTAATTTATGCATTGCTGCATATCCCATTTTCTTACGCATTTCATTGGTGATGACGTCTGGTGCTGATGATTTTATATCCTTTAATTTTTGTATATATACTTTTAGTTCTTCTAACGTGAATATTGTAGACGTAAAATCTGGACAGTTTGTGTTGTTTTTATCATTGTTTATTTCTTGATAACTATTTTGCTGTCTAAACGCATTGACAGTAATTGTGCTTTCCTTTCTGTAGGATTCTGCAAGCATGTCTGCTGCCTGTTTGCAAGTGTAAAGTATACATGAAGTGCTTGTCTTTGAGAGTTCCTATCATCATTTATTTGCATGGTTTTTTTCTAAAGTATTATTCCTTCCTTTTCAGATTTTGTTGTTGTTTTTCCTGCATCTTCTTCTCTGGGTTTCTATGTTTTCTTGAGTGAACTTTGCTTTGGTCTTTTGTAGTGTGATGTAGTTCTGTTGGGATCGCTGCTTCCCTTCCATATCACTTGCTTCAGCCAGTTCTTCCTGCAATTTTTGTTGGTTCACTATTGTAGATACTTCTTCATAGCTTCTCTTGGTATTGTCTCCTTAGCTACCTTTTCCTTTGTTAAATTCAATAAAAATTGTCTGATGTCTCTGTTACTTGCAAGTTTTTTTGTGAGTATGTTCGCTTTGAGTTTATATATGTGCCAGTTTGTTTTTTTATAGTTCCATGTTGGATAAATTGGTCTTATAATTGTTCTTTTATTCACTTGGATGATGGCTGAGCGGTGATTGCTAATACCAAGTTGCTCACCTATTGTTCTTTCCACTATTCCAGCGAGTTTTGTGTGCAGAATAATAAGTCTCTGACGTAGGTAATATGCCATTTTCTTGAGTAGAAAGTAGGTGGATCCTGTGGATTATCCAGAAGGATTAGAATGTGTTCATCTTGCCAACATTTTATCTCTTCCCCCCTTCTGTTTAAATTGTTGTATCCTAAGTTTTGGGAGTTGGCTGTTAAAGTTAAATTCCCCCACTGCCAGGAAGTGTTTGTTGGAAATGTTAATGCTGGTCATGTTTAATTGGATGTCATATATGCAGTAGAAGCTTAGTATTTTGAGTTCAATGATATTTTTTTATGTAAATTATCTGATATTCAGCATCTTCCTGGAGTGGTATGATGTCTATGCCACTGATGCTATTCTTGACCAA
The DNA here is from genome assembly GCA_034231615.1 of Meghimatium bilineatum. Taxonomy (NCBI): domain Eukaryota; kingdom Metazoa; phylum Mollusca; class Gastropoda; order Stylommatophora; family Philomycidae; genus Meghimatium; species Meghimatium bilineatum. The sequence goes on along the minus strand of CM067300.1, from coordinate 30,253,244 downwards.
TGTTAGTATGCCGCCTTTCCTCATATCTTTCCTGTCAACTTTAGAACATTGATACCCTCATATTTTGAAGGTTCTTTATTCCTTGAGGTTGATTTCCAGTTTGCAGTGAAAGCTAATCTCTTTCTGGTGCAAGGTGGTTTCTAGTTCATCTTATTTGCTGTTTACTCCCCGTGCATTACAGTGCATAACTTTTAGAGTGGTTGTTGGTCCTGTCTGGTTGGCCAGTCGCTTTCCACTTCTGCGTCCTGGCTCCAAAAGGTAGACTAGAGAGATCTCCAGTAGCTGAAAGTGAATTATGTCGAGATTCAAAATCCGGCACTGCTCCTGTCTGGGGTAAATTCCCAGTTTTACAATTGTGTCGTGCAGGCATGTCAACTAGTCGGGATGTATGTTACCAAGGTTGCTGGTGTGCTTCTCGACCTGGTATATCTGAATTCAGCACCTGCGTTTGCTTGGGCAGTACTGTGATTCTGTTCGATATTGGGTTTAACCCACCAATCTTAGTTTCCGACAGCTGTTGGCTTGGTAAACTCCATTTCCACTTCAAGGAGTTCGTCTCGATGGGGATATATGAGATGATAGCTGCTCTATGTGTGTTTTCTTTTATATAAATACACGAAATTATAGTTGCTCAGTTTTTGTGTATTTATATATAGATACATGAGATGATTGCTGCTTTGCATGTGATGTGTGTGTATATATTTTTTGATTGATTTAAGCTCTTACATGCACATGTGTGTATTTCTGGTAGTGACGTCCGTTGATGGAGGGTGTTTCTCTAATCAAGTCTGGGTCATTCCGTCAATAGTTGGATTAATCAACTAACATCGTTACGTCCAGACCGATTTGTGTAACAGAAGTCAGTTCATTCCAAGACACCAACAGAATACACCACCAATCTCTTGAATGGATACATACAGGCAAAAGAGCAAGGGGTAGACCTAAAGAAACACTCAGAAGAACAATACTTAGAGAAAGTAAAACAATCAATATTCATACTATTCAAGAACTGCACAGAATAGCTTTGCACAGACAGAATTGGAGAGATCTGATCTCTGCCCTATGCGCTAACTTCAGCGTAAAAGGAAAATGAATGAATGAATGAATGAATATATATATATATATGAGATAATACCAGCTCTACTATGTTTTACAGGGGGCATTGAATTCTAGCGTCCTAAGTGCAACACCCTACTCACTGAGGGCAGCTAGAAGAGCGACCAAGACGAAACTAATGGCTGATATAAAGAGATTAGCATCCATAAGCATGGACACATCATTACCACGAATACGTAAGTACTTCTTTCTGAGAATCAAGTGCATATTTTAGGGTAAGGGTTGTGCAAAATGCTGCTCATGGTTCACATGCAGCTGGTCACGTAATGTTTAATGAATGACTTAGAAATGTACTAACTCATAGTCACGAACGTAGCTGAGTTTTCTTAAAGTGGTCTAACATATGGTCATCTCACATGCAATGGACGAACAACAATGATTGATTGTTTTCTTCCGCATATTATCAGGATGTCTGGAGAACGAAAGTCGTTGTGTAGAGGTTTACATCTTTGCTGGGATATATGCGCCTTTCATCCTAACATTCTACGTCAGCATGGCGTGTAGGTTACTTTGACTATATGGGATGGAGTGGACACATCTTAATAGCCTCCCACGATAGGTACGGAAGTTAACACTACTGCTATTCTGTGTTCCCCTTTCGTAGCCCGTAACCACACGATCGAATGATTGATTTAAACTCTTACATGCACTGGCCCTTTGAGTTCGCTTGTGACACTTTTCTACAACTACGTAGACGCTCTTCTACGCCACAACAATTAAAATAGCTCGTTGGCCCCTGACCACACAAAAAAGGCTCAATCTGGCGGTGACCAATCTTAAATATAATATGCGTGTACTCATTGAAAAAAACAATCTTCTAAACTGGTTATTTGACGTTTCCTGTGATTTTCATTGGCTTTCAACACAGTATACACAAGGTGACAAATACAAATCATAGGAACGGCAAATTGTCACTATAGAAGGGTGATTTTCAATGAGCAGCACGTTTCATATCGACGATTGTTGTGCTATTGGGTCTGCCGACTCAACACATGTTCCCTTCTCTGATTTAGTCAGGGTGAACACAATAAAATACCATGAAAATTCTTTATTGAACCATCAGCAATATAAAACCTATTAGTTAGTTAGTTAGTTATTCCTCTAGGGCTATAAGACGACACATGGAGCAGATGTCATAGATTTTCATGTCTCGCGTTTCATTTAAATTTATTTTAGGTCTTCATTGTTTCTGATACCGATGGTGAAACGCTCTCATGTAATAGTTCTACATAAGGTTTCTCTTGGTTGTCTTCGTTTTATCTTTCCCCTTAGTGAGCACTTCAAAACTTTAATAAGACCTATTGGCTAGTAGGATAATATCCTTTTACAGTAGTGACTCCTTTTACTTATTCCAGGATTTAATCCGTTGTCGACACATGGTGTAAACATTATGACATTCAAATCAAGGGAAATGTAGAAAAAGTCTTTATAAAAGGTTGTTTTACAATTAGTTAATATTTCGTACGTCTTTTTCTCCTAGCTTTTTATTGCATTGTGTAATTTAAAGTAACATCTGCTCTTCTAAAATAACTTCTCTAAAACATTAGTTGCATAGTGTTGGAAAGCGTTTAGCTTAGTAGTTATAAATCTGAACTGGGCAAAATTTTGGATCCGTGAGCTTTATTTATTTTGAGCTTTATTTGGTTGAGTATGGTATCGTGCTATAAATTTTATATCTAGTCCCATGGTGCGCAAAGTTGTGTTATTTGAATCGAGGACCAGTACCTAAAGTACTTTTAGATCAACATGGTTGATGTGGGGAAAAAAAAACTGCTTAGAGGGCAGGTTGAGCCAACAGGCTGTAGTTTTTTCGCCACTATTCTAAATGTACTATATTTGTAGACCACATTGCTTCCCATACTATTAGGCATTAGGTATGTTGATTGTCCTCTCCGAATACCGGACACGTCCATAGGTGCTGTGATCTCCGATTTAGTAAATCTCACATGGTATAACGGCTGATGGTTCCGATTCTATGTTGGTTCACTGCTCTTTCTGAAATCTTTATCAGGGGTTCTCTACGGGCCACGCCCATCTTCACTCATAATTCGCGCATTTTCAATATCAATTCATGCTCATTCATGAGGATTCACGAAGAGCAATGAGTATGTCTGCTCGGTCCATAGGCTGGTCGTCTGTTGTGGTGGCTAGGCTAGCTAATTGGTCGGCTCGCTCATTTCCCTCGAGGCCCGCGAGTCCAGGGAATAAAATAAGCGTGAGTTTTCCTTAGTGATGCCCGCGCTTTTGCTCTCTCTAATGACTCCACCCATTCGATACGTATATCACCTGTTTTTACTTTCTGAATCATATTCAGAGAGTCACTTAGTATGCGCGCATGTTAATAGGCTTGCGATTCCAGCTAGTTGAGTGCCTGCGTTACGGCGAATACTTTCATTGTTATGCTGCTCGTTATTGGGGTAAAGGCACCACTGGGTTCTTGTACTGTTCTTTCTTTTGATCTGGCAGTAAAGGTCCATGCTCATCGGTGGTGACGGATGACCGACCCGTCCGTGTAAATCACAACATCTGTGTCATCGGTATTCTCTCAGAATTTGCCTTGACCTCAGCATCCACGCTCACGGGGCTGAGTTCACTGCACTCTCTATTGAGTGTAATGACGGTCTTGACTGCCTCCTGAAAGACCGTGGGAATATGTATCCATTCCTCGCCAGGAGTTATGTCTTCTGGGGCACAGATATGGTTAACGGTATCCTCGGCCCGACTCATCCAAGTATTGCCTCTCTTGAGCCCACTTCCCTTCACACGAGGGAGCTCGCTGTGTAGTGGGTGGTCTATGTCAGAACTCAATCTGAGGTGTGCACGGACACGCCACGTAACTATTATATGAGATATGCTGGGAAAATCAAGACGAAATCTCATTGCCACAACTATTCCCATACTATTGTTGTCCCTTAAATGTATATACAAAAAAATAGTTTCTAGTAGTGTAATTTATTCTTCCGTTCTAATGCCAGTGCTTTGGTCTCTATGTTTAGTCCTTCTCACGTCACGTTCCACCTTGTTTCGGAGATTCCAATGATATTTACTTCATAATTATTGTTACTTTTTGTTGTTGTGAAGATATATTATTTTAGTTCCGTTGCGTGATACTATAGTTTTTGGTGCACGTTACTGCCTGGTATCTCCGAATATTACACCAGTTATTGCTTAGCAGAACTGCGGTCCTTTTCGTTGACCAACCTCAGTTTTCAGTCTCTGTTGACTGGACTAAGCCACCACCTCCATTTCACAGATTGTCCTCTATGGTTAATGTTACTACTTTCTCCGTTCTTGATTCTTCCAAGTTTGTTATGATATTTCAGAAACAATTTTTGAAAATCTTCCAAGGAAAAAAATCATTCTTCTGCAAAAGTTAATACATTGTTTTCATTTTATGACCAGATTTCGGAAATTAAAAAAAATTGTTAAATTCCCATGACATTTATGTTCTTATTAATTTTGATGTACAAACGTAGCAAAAGCAAAGTGTATTGCCGTTTTATGGGCATGTTTTACCGAAAATTTTACTTATTAGATTCATTTATCTGATAGCCATTTTCTGTTGGCAGTCAGTATTCCTTTCAGCTCTTTATCGACAACTGACGCCTGATACGAGCACAGGTTCTATCTATATATTCGCTGAAACCCTTTGTTGCCTTTCGGCGTCAGGAGTAAAAGAGTTTTTTTGAGACGGCCCACTTGTGTGCTGAGTACATTGTGAAATGTGTCGCCTCTTTTATTTCAGTGGTCCATCGTTTTCGGCCTCTAGGTCTGCTGTCGAAGTATCTGTGTAGCATAGTTTGCTGTAGTATGCTGTCTGTTGGTAGTCTGCTGATGTGTGAAAACCTTTTGATCTATTGTCTCTTGATGCATTCTAAGATTGGGGTAGTTCAATCACGTTTCTCTCCATGATAATTTATCGTCACCTCAGCATTCTAATACGCATTCAATCACGTTTCTCTACATGACAGTCATATACGCTGATCTCGGATGAGCTTATATTATGTTATGTTATGTTCCTCCAGGGCCATAGGGCAGAAACCATAGCTTTCCATTGCGCCTTTGTGTTACCAGATCTTTTCTTTCTTGGATGTTGTTTAGGTTCATTGACATGCCTTCTCTATTACTGGTTCTTTATAGTTTCTCTAGGTCCCCCTCTTATTTTTACTCCTGGTGGCATCCTTTTAGTGACTGAATGGAAATTCTTAGGCTGTTCATTCTGAGAGCATGGCCGATGTAAGTCCATCGCCTTTGTCTAATGAAGTAAGATATATTAATTTGTGTGCTTTCCTCTCATATTGTAGTGTTAGATTTAAAGTCACTCCACTTAACGTTCAGAATGTTACGTAGGCATTTGTTTTCAAAGGTGTTTAGTCTCTAATCATCTGTGGCTTTCCAACTTCCCCACCCATATGATAGAATAGTTTATATTAGGGATGTCACAGAATATCAGCAAAGTGATCAATAAACATTCGGGGCAGCCCAGATGAATGATTAAGATTCGCCGAAGATGGATGTGTCGGGCCATTGGAGCAAATAAAACTACTACACAACGCATTTCCATTTTCTGGGCTACATCCTGCTTGAATTCTAGTGGGATCATTGTCCTGCTACAAGAGAGATCCAGTGGGAATTTGATAATGAATACTAAAGAAGAAAAGAGAAATGGTTAAGCACGTAGGAATTATAGGAGAAGGACTTTATTCAATTGTACCATCTGTTAGGTCAATATCAAATCTATATTTGATCATCTTTAACCGCCGAAGACGGATGTGTTGGGCCATTGGAGCAAATAAAACGGCAATACAACGCATTTCCATTCTCTGGACTATATTCAACTGGAAATCTTGTAGGACCATTGTCCTGTTACAAGAGAAATCCAGCGGAAGTTTGAGAATGAACGCTGAAGAAGAAGAAGAAGAAGATAATCTTTAAATAAGCACTTTTAATTCTCTTATTTTAATGGTAGTGGTTGTAACCAGATTGGACTTGCCTCTATAGACCCCGCCACACCCCGATCTTCAACCTGATTCAATAGTGTAACGTGCTCCTAATTTACTTCCTTATCTTCAATGTTGCCAGCATGCTTTCCGTTATTTTAACTTTTTTCTGTAATATATGTTGTAGTTTCCACTTTTGTTTTAAAACTTCTTATTATTTCCACTTCTGCCTTAATAGTATTTGTTATTTTCACGTCTTGATAATTATTGTTATTCCCCTTTCTGTCTTAATAGTTATTGTTATTGTCACTTCTGCCTGCAGATTTCTTGTTATTTCAACTTTTGTTGTAAGAGCTGTTATTTAAACTTTTACCATAAGATCTCTTATTTCCCCATGTGCCATAAGACCTCTTGTTATTTCCACATTTACCATAACATTTCTCGTTATTTTACCTGGACTGCTAGAAGAGTGGCAACATTGTTATCTTAAGAATTCTCAAGATAATAAGTTTGATGGTATTGTATCATAGCTAAATTATCATTTGATACTTAAACAAAAAGTTGTGAAAAACATCTCCGTCACAACTAATGATAGAGGAACACCAATATGAATGGGATAACTCCACCACATGGCATAGGGAACAAGAGTGAGAAACTCACATTTCCTCCTGGGCTATAATCACCATCACTCTATTCTGAAATGTAGGGCTCTTGTAATGTTATAGGATTTCAGAAATTGTATCTATCTATCCATTTACATGTTACGAGAGACGATTCGCTTCCTAAAATTATGTTTGCAAGGAGCAGTCGAGGGTGTGGAAGGAGGAGAGGTGGACAGAAAAAATCCAAAGCTTATAACAGGGGTCGGCAACCTTTTTCTAACTGTGTGCCAACTTAAGGGTTCAAATTATACAGAGTGCCAACATCACGTATGATTTTTATACAAGTCGAGGTCAATATTCTTATTTTACCATATATTTTATTTTTATATTTTAATTATTTAATATATAGGGCAGAGGTCAAATTGGAGAGATCTGACTTCTGCCCTATGCGCTAACTACAGCGCAAAAGGAAAATGAATGAATGAATGATATTCATTAATATGTTAAGTTGTAAATAACATTAAAAGAAATAGAGTTTCTTGAAAAATTATTTTAAAAACTATTTTATTATTAATGGGAGCCTTGCCCTTGCATGGTCTTCGTCAGTTGCTCAATATCGACAACATACTTTGTCACTTTGAGTTTGACACAATTTTCTGAATGTTCAGACGTTAGGCTACTACGCTGTGGATTTAGCAATGATTTGATATGAGAGAAAATTTGCTCACAGGAATAGGTTGATCAAAAAGCTGAAAGAAGAGCAAAAGCAATTTTCTTCAAACAGATGTAATAATTTGGAAGGGATGTCCAACAGCTGAGAATAGTTGCAGACTTTTCTAGATTTTCATTTTCCAGAGACTTTCGTAGTTCAACAAATTTTGATGTCCATAATTCTGAAGATCCGATGTCAATCTGTTGCATTTCAAAATCATCAATATCCATCCAACTAAATAGTTCCAGCTGTGTAGTATCCAAATCAATTATATCAGGATTAATGAGATACGAAAATAATGATCCATGAATGTGGAAGTCTTTACTTTGTTTATCAAATTCTGCTTTGAGTGCTTCAATGTACTCTTGAAGATCATTTACATTTACTTCAAATTGATTTGAGAGATTCTTCACATTCATGAAGTACTTGAATGCTTTGATGTTGATATCACGGGTAAAAATATCTAGTTTCATTGTAAATGCTTTCTAATAGCTGAAAAGATCAAGTACTGTTTATCCCTGTCCTTGTAATTTCAGATTTATTAGACTGCTGTTACAAGTCTGTGACTGGTAACCTGCTACGCCCAAGTGCCGAAATGAGCGAGGAAACCCCGCTATTCGATTTTTAATCAACTTTATACAGGAAACGTGAAGAGTCTGGGTGCCATTTGAAATTGCTTGGCGCGCCAAGTGTGGCACGCGTGCCATAGGTTGCCGACCCCTGGTTTATAACATCAAGGAACGGTCTGGGAGTTATTCTACTACACTCCTCGAAATGTCTGAGGCTAGAGTTTATTTGATAGCTTTTTGTGCTTATGTATGGAGTGTGGCAAACCTACGACCGTGACGGGTTATGGGTAGTGTTATTATTATTATTATTATTATTATTATTATTATTATTATTATTATTATTATTATTATTATTATTCTATCTATCTATTCGCTAAACCATTTGCCGCCTTTCAGCATCAGGGATAGAAGTGTTTTCCAGAATCCTCTTCATCTTACTATGAGTCATTATGTTCTTACTGAAGATTTGCTAATCCTGTCTCAGTGTTGTATCAGGAAATTCACATGTATACACCGAGATCTCTAACTAACACATACAGAAACAAACCACATATTCCACGAGAACAGTCGTGAAACACGAAACATAATTTCCATTTGCGGCCACAAGAAATAACACAGCGGTTACTTCCCGCCATTTTACCAGGAGTTCCTATTATTATTATTATTTTTTATTATTATTATTGTTTATTATTATTATTACTATTACTGTTATTATTTTTATTATTATTATTATTATTATTATTACTATTATTATTATTATTATTATTATTATTACTATTATTATTATTATTATTACTATTATTATAATTATTGTTATTATTGTTATTATTATTATTATTATTATTATTATTATTATTATTATTATTATTATCCATTTCCGTTGGTCTTCCCAACTTTTCAAAAATTAGATAATATCCTCATTTAAACAATGCATCGATAACAATTTATGTCCCTTTTCAGTGAAGTAATCTGCCCTTCTGACAAACTAGTAGAAAGTTATGCAATAATTTTTTTTCCTAAAAGACAAGACACAGCCAACTCGTTATACATTAAGAAACATACAAAACGGCACAATTATTATCTCGATTTATTGCACACTTTGTAACAAAGTGTTTTCTTCTTTGTCCTTCAGTTTACGTGCTCTAAGCTTTGTAATCGCTCCAAGTTGGACATGGTATACACATTTTCTTTTGATATACGCGTAAAAAAAACATGCACATGGGAGGGAACCAGAACGTGTGCTAGTAACAATGTTGATTAATTGAGTTACGTAACTTGTATCGCAATTTTGAAACAACGGAGTTATATGAAATAACGGATGAACACGATACGGACTTAACCAGGACTGATGTGTATTTATATTTTCTAGGAGATTGTATTTAATTTTTAAAAAAAAATATTTTTGATACTTTGTAAATTAAAGTTTCGATACATTGTAATTTCACTAAGTCACAATACGTTTGGGTCCTTATTATTGAGAATGTGTGTATGACAGAAGATATGGTCTTAGCGTTAAATCTAGATTACTGTGGTTATGTTAAACCTAGACTAATCCACTTATGTTACATCTTGATTAACGTGATTATGTTAAATTTATATTGATGTTCTTTTTTTAAACCTAGACTAATGAACTTATGTTAGGCCTAGATTAATGTACGTATGTTACACCTAGATTAATGTGATTATATTACACCTAAATTAATATTCTGATGTTAAACCAAGATTAATATTCGCATGTTAAAACTAGATCAATGTTCCTATGAACCTAGATTAATATTATTATGCTAAACCTATATGAATTTTCTGATTCTAAACTTAGAATAACATTCTTATTTTAAATATAGATTACTGTTCTGCTGTTAAACCTAGATTCATATTCTTGTGTTAATGCTAGATTAATATTAGTATGTTAAAGCTAGTTTAATGTTCTTATGTTAAACCTAGATTATTATTCTTATGTTAAAACTAGAGTAATATTCTTATGTTGAACCTAGATTAATTTTCTAATGTTAAACCTAGATTAATGTTCTTATGTTAAAGCTAGATTTATAACAATCTTTAACGAAGAAATCAGAAATCAAATAACGGTCAAATACGGAAAATCTGTTTACTTCTGTTGCAAAGCTATTAGGTGCTGCTACAACGGACCTAGTTCAATATCCCATCAGCTGTAAAAAAAATGTCCATTTATCCTCATGCTTCCATCCTACGTGAATTTACTTATGGAAAATACGTGTAATATGACACTGGCTCATAATTCAGCGTTACCTTTATCTTTACTATATAAATCAATTACATTATATATAACGTGTCTATAAAGTCGCTGTGCACTGATGTCACACAGATCCGAACCACATACTCATAATTAATATGATGTAGTTTCACCACAAATGTAAATAAGTGGACAATAACGTTGTGCACGTCCTGTATTTATTTGTTTCCATTGATCAATATTGTATGGCAATTGTTTCTGAGGGAGGTATTAGACAGAAACGCCAATTTGTATTGTCCGTATTCGTAACTATCACTACTTTCAGGATCGTATCCTTATTAATAGTTTTTCATTTCTGGTAACGCATTTATGATTGTTTTTATAATATTTGTTTTGTATTTGTGTTACTACGACCCTTACCTGATCGTCGGATACTCTTTATCTCCTCGTTAATTACTAGACGACCCAGACGAAGGTACAATTGTAATACCAAGCAATGCAGAACTACGAAAGACTCAGAGTGCAGTACCAAGATTATTAATACAAAGTGATGAAGCATTAGCGCTATTGCAGACAATCTCTGGGACACCTTAGATTATATGATTATTCATTAAAATAATGGTCTCTGTACATGTGCATGTGACCGTAGATGTTATTGATCTGTTGCCATCGTTGTATGTCTGTTCACGCACTCACAAACATACATAATGTAAGCGTGTATGCTTACACTCACAAACATACACGTACCGAGAACGTCGACAGTAAAGACATCTGTACAGAAATAAAGTTGACCTGAAAGGCTGTTTTTTTCCCCATGAATTTCCTTGGTGTGCCTTGGCCTTTTTTTGACATGCGACTCCAAATATATAAATAGGGATCAACAAAATAACACGAGAGTAATCCAAAACGTATTATATAATAAAGTATTGTTTACGTTCCGTTGGCAGGCCTATACTCTGTTCATGCCATCCATATACACAGATACACGCACATCACACACATACATGCATAAATACATACGTATGTACATATGCATACATGATGATGATGAAATGATCTCTTTTAGCTGTGAATGGGTAGCTATTGACAGCCAATGACATTTCTGACAAAAGAACATTTTCCCTCAGTGGAAATTCGAGGTGTCACACATGTCTGCTGTCTCAATGGTTTGGCCTTGATTGGAGGGAGGGGTTTATTGATGCATGTTTAGTCTCGAAGTGAGGAATTCTAGTGCAGCAGTATCCCAGTCACGATATCCAGTCAGGAGCAAGCATACATCCATGGGCAACCAGCTCAATATTTTGTATAATATCTTTTGACACATCTGAATTGATGTCATACCCAGCATTCCTTATCACTTAGAAGTGTGCCACATTATAATAAAGATGCAATGTCCTCTGGCCAGCATCTCATCGTCATTCATTGGGGCATGTTAACAGGAAACACAAGTAAGAGTTAACCGGTTCAATACAGGGATATTTAATTTAATATGCTATTGAATTGAGTTTTTCGTGACTCGGAGATTTAAAAATTTGTAACTAAGGATACCGATCAAGCGATATGCGCGCAAACCACTGACCATCCAACCCCACCCCCCCCCCCCCCACCACCCCACTCTGTATAGACTGCATATCGAGTGATCAAGATCTCTCTTTGCGTAACGCGTAAAACGCGCGATGTGTCGGTACATGTGTCTTTATCGGAATTTCGTTCCTTTTAATTACGTTATCTTTTTGTTCCGTAGAAACCTTGTCACTGATCCTTGTAGAGTACCCAAACAATATATGCAGTGACAATGACTTTAAGAGGTGGCATGTTGTCAATCTATCCTTTCATTTTCTTAGTCTTCTCCTACAGCGTGCTTAGACAGTGATCATAACCTATGCACCCTGAACTAGACGACCAGGTACCAGTTAAAATCACTTGTGTATATACTTACATGCGATATGCAAAAGATACGCACACAAAATAATTTATAAACAATAAACAGATACAAATACAAATATGCATGCAATAAACTTAACAGCAGAAACTTATACATAGCATGCTAAGATTTCCATATAACAAACATTTACCTATGCAAAGATTTGCATATAATAATCATACAAACGAGAATTTAAGTACATAAACATATATATAAAGTAATATATTCTTTCCCGAATGTTGTTTTCGCCGTGGAAACTCTGAACGCATATCTGCCCCGCGCAAGAAGGACTGTACTGGACAAAGACATGTTATACGTTCTTTGATGTCGCTGGTCATTCGTCTTCTTGGTCTGTATTTTCTTCTCTCGCCCTCCAGAATCAACATTTCCATGTCACAATCTCTCTTTAAGTGTCCAAAATCGCTGTATCTTCCTCCTTATAATTGTATTTAAAAGTTACCCATCATTTATTTTCAGAAATTTCAAATACCTATTTTGCTTTGTTATTTTTTTAAATCAATTCATGATATTCGTACACATCTTTCTGTAGCACTTTATTTCAAATGAATGTATCCTTCTGGATAGTGTTTTGTTTAAAGTTCAAAGTCTCGCGTCTGGGTGTTGCAACTGGAAAACACATGATCTTATATGGGTTATTTTAGTGTCACTATTACTAATTTGCCACCGCTTTCTCCTTTCGTTTAATTTGAATTTTGCATTTCCAAGTCTTCTTTTGATTTCAATTTAACAATCTCCAGAAATGTTTACATATATACTCTCCCAGAAATGTTTACATATATACTCTCCCAGAAATGTTTACATATATACTCCCAGATATTCGAATTTGTTTACACATTCTAGATCTATACAATGTAGTAGGGTCAATACACGACAAAATGCTCTGCGTCCCCTCTCATGCTTAAACAACTTTAATAGCGCACGCAGATTTAGTAATTTTACTATAAATACTACAGAAAGATCCATTGGAAATACTTTGGCTGTGAAACATGGACTCTAAGTAAAACAGCGGCAAAGAGGATCAACGCCTTCGAGCTGAAATGCTACAGAAAGATACTTAGAATATCATGGAAGGATAAAATCAGAAACTCAGATATTATAAACACACTGAATATTCCAGAGTGTTGGTTACTAAACACAATAACAAAAAGAAAACTACGCCTGTTTGGTCATATAAAGAGACATAACTGTTTAGAAAGACAAATAATGGAGGGTAGAGTACCTGGGTAGAGGAGAAGTGGCAGACCAAGAAGACGATGGACTGACGACATTAAAGATAATATGAATACATCGCTAGAAAATGCAAGCCACATCGCCCAAGACAGAGAGAGGTTCAGAGAGTTCATTGGGAAGACAACGTTCTGGAAGGAATACGTCACATGACACACTACAGAAAGATAATCGCAGCTTCATTCTAGCTATATATCTATCCGCTAAACCCTTTATTGCCTTTCAAGGTCAGGGGTAGAAGAGTTTTCTGGAGATGACCCTATTGTATGCTGTATATATTGTGGAATTTGTGACCTGTTTTATTTCGGTGGTCCATCATTTTCGTGGTGGCCCTCTAGGTCTGCCTTCACTGTATCTGTGTAGCATAGCTCTCCCCGTAATGAACAATAGTTTCTTCTCAATCGCCAAGGAATTCACACATGGCAGACGATTGTTGTTCTTTGAATTTCTTATATACGTTTTGATTCTTGTCAGTGTGCTCATACTTCTTTCACTGCCTGGCTGTTGTAGTAGGTATCGTCAACAGTAAACGGATTAGTTTTGTTACTTCCTGATAGATTGAGTCATTTACAACAAAAATGTCAGGAATCATTTACTATGTAAATGGGTTGTCTCATATGCATTTACTTTATGAAATTCATTTTCAAGTAGTTAGCTATCAAAGAATGGTCACTGTTTTTCCCCCCAATTATTTCAATTATTCTGTGGGAGTTCTGTGTTGTAATCTTCGAATTTATTCTCATATATTCATTCAGCAAAGGTTTAGATCAAGAATGTCCTAAAATCTGAGTTTCTTTTGTGTAAATTGAGAATTTATTATTCCAAAAGTCAACACTATAAACGTTTTTTTCTTAGCATCATACTTCAGATTTGTATTCAATAGTATGCTTTTCTCAATACAGCTGTCAGCAAAATTATCATTCCTCAAACTCTCTATATTTCTTATAAATTGGTAGCATATCCTATCCAGGACGTAGCTATCAACCCAGCATTTGTTGGCTGTGGTGATTTTCTAGGCAATATAAATACGTTTAGTAGGTTGCCATTGCTATCTAAACGGTCCGGATGCAGAATTGCCTGTGGTGAGGATCGAACTCGGTACCTTTGCCGTCACAGACGCACACTGTACCACTTCGCCACAGAGCCGGACATATTTCTTATAGAAGCATTTATTAAGTATAATATGTTATTTCTGATATCATGTATGAGAACTACACATCATCATAAATTATTTCTAAACGTATGATTTATCTTAAACCACAGTCTAAATTTCAATTGATATTAAAATGTTCAAAGGTCAGGTCCTCTACAGACAATGAAAGTTGTAACTCTATAGGAAAAGATACACTAAAACGTTTTGGAGTCAAGTATGATAACTTTTAAAAAGATGCAATCATCTTTCTGTAATGCTTACAGTAAATAATTATACATTCAAGTGCGATATATACGTTGTTTAATCATGGGAGGGGACTCCGAGTATTGTGGCACATATTCACGCTGCTTCACTGGATAGTGTTGTCCTGAATTATCTCTCGCCCCCCCCCCCCAATATTTTTCCCAAATTCATTCATTTCTGTACTGCTTTCCCCCAAACATTGTGCTTTCTCTCGCAGGTGGTTCCAAGGGGATATATGAAGGAACTGGACTACTCATGAAGACTGACTTTCCACATCTCTTCCACTAAAGCAAGCTAGATACGACAGACATTTGTAGAGAAGAAAAAAACAATGTCAAGAATCATCTCTAATTGAAATATGTCATCATGAAACTATCCCTAGATGAATGTTCCGTATTACAGACAGTTAAGCAACACTATGACAAGGGAATGTTCATAACTTACGTCAACAAATTGTATGGTAGCCCCCCCCCCAATACCACCCCCCCCCCGCTCTAACCTTTTAATTATGTCTACTTTCGCTTGCCTGGAAAGTACCTGTGTCTGAAGATTACTTTCTTCGAAAAAACTTGACTGTCTTTTGTAACTCGTACGTAGATCCGTAGAGTTTTTCTTCCACTGTTGTCTCTCTGGGCCTCTTTGTCTCTGTGTATGTTCATCATCAATTCATATTCCTGGCATTCCTGAAGAGTATTCACCACTAGTGTCTAATGTGCATGTACACATGGCCCTGTTGCCAATTGTGAACTGTGTATACATACGACTGCGAAGTCGGTTGTGTACAGTTCTGATGCTCAGAATGACAACTTGGTCTACTTTGTTCATAATTTGCTAGTCATCTTGTGTTGTACTTGATTCACAGTCTAATTTTCTTGATCATCTGTTTCTTTTGATAGTAATTTTTTTTGGCACATCTGGTTGATCATCAGCAGCGTCAGTTATATTTGCAGTTCTGGTAGTTTTCAGGACTGAAGCGCTTAGTTCAGCCAACAGAGGCTGAAAACTAGGACTGGCACGGCCAAGATAAAATCGAGCAAGATCAAAGACTTCCGTAGCAAGTACAGGTGCTGAAGACGGAAGCAACCAGCCAAGAGGCGCGCATCAGCAATTAGGATGCTACGCATCTAACCATGCTTATTTATGTCAAAAGTAGCTCTAACCCCCAATCTCTCCGGATCCACACCAAACTTAAAAACTTTATCTATCTGAAAAAGTGCGTACGACTATTTTTGAAGACAATTTTAATGACATATATAGTATCCTCAGCAGTCACTATATTGGGTGCCACCTGGAGTAAGAAGAAGAGGGAGACCTAGAGAAACTCTACGAAGAACCATGCATAGAGAAGGCATGTCAGTGAACCTAAACATCACGCAACAATTGAAAGACCTGGCAATACAAAGACAGAAATGGAAGGCTATGGTTTCTGCCCTATGCGCCGCCTATGGCCCTCGAGGAACATAACATAACATAATATATAGTATAGCAGTGTTGTTGATCTCAACATTTGTCATTCCCTCCATCCTTGTCTACATTTTTCCACCCCTCTGTCCTTGTCAACAACTATTAACCTTTTCCATAACCCCCCTCCCCCACTCCCTAATTGTTAACGTAATTTTATGAACATAACCTAAGGTGTTACAAGAGAACACTACACACAGATGCCTTCCCAGAAACATCACAGGGAAGCAGTCATCGTTTTGTGGGCATATTACGAAGAATGTGGTAGACAGAACATCGCGTAAACATATTACATTCTAAATATAGGAGACAAAAAGAAATAGAGTGAAACATTCTGGATATTCTTGAGAAATCTCATGGAAGAAGTTTCACAGTCGAATTGGTAGTCATTACTTGATGATAGAGTGAAGATAGATGCTTGGAAACACCAATACGCATGTATTATCATCAATACGTATATAACAGCAATTTCTCACTCTCTCTCTCTATACGTAATGTTCAATAAATATACTATTCATACTGCAAACGTCAAGTTTCTTCGTTAAGGACAAACCACTCAGGTTAACATGGATTGGTTTAGAATTAAGTAGTAGTTAACAGTTTATTGCGGGGTGTAAAGAGTCTTGCATTGCTCTCGTGTAGACCCAAGGTTAGCAGATAATCAAGATCCTAAAAGTACCTCCTCATGGTGCACCCTGTAAATAGAAATACAGCTGCTCTTGCTGTACTCCTGGCTAACACTTGTAGGCTTGTGTCCGTGGATTTAGATGCTGAAGATGGAATGAGAAGACAGGAAATATCTCGGAAACCTCTACGCCATTACACCCTAGATATGCAAGGTATATGTGTATTCCGTCTTGGCATAAAACGCAGAAACATTGGAGGGGCTACCAATATCAATGTTCCAAACAAACGGTGATCTTATGAGTACACACCACATCAGGAAAGGTATCACTCGCTAGAGGGCAGCATAGTATACGTGAGTCCATGCAGTGGCAACGGAATTACAATGGTTAGCACGAAACCGACTGGCATAAGTGAAGTTCATGCTCGAGAACACATATATGCCCACATGTCCCATCACAATTGACCACAGTCAAAGTAGGATTAATGACTCAGATATTGCATATACCAACTTGGAACATCCACTACTGGGTATGGAAGAAAGCTTTGAATACAGTTTCCCAATGTACATACGACAATCATTGAACAAATGTCGGCGAGCGCATTCTTCAGATGTCTGACCAAAGCGGTGGTGAGACTAGGAATCTGGACACTGCGAGGGAGGCGCAAGTCTAACAACACTGTAAACATAGCCCAATTTGACTATCGGCCGTTGCCCAAAACGGACCATACAGAGAGAATTTGGTTCAGTGCCCAAGGGCCCACTCTGAAGATCCTTGTCCGAGATTCGTATTTTACGTAGCTTTTTGGGTAATATACGCAATGACAAATATTTACAACACACAGACCACGCCTGGTGACGGATTGAAAGACCATCTCAAACGGACTAGACGAGTGCGTGAGAAATGCATGAAAAAATCCCGGACTCCCGACGTGTTTGGCAAAGCAGCACCTCGCCTAGGAAGGTGTATCAACCCCGAGTCTAATTCGACCGTTGCCGTTACCCAACACGGGTCATACGAAAGAAATTAGGTCTGGGACCTAGAGACACAAAGAGTGGTAATGGAACGGTCTTTCCACACGAGCAACACCTCGCTGGCTGCGATGCGCCTCGTCAGAGAATAGATAAACAATGGGTAAACCAAGCCAACTATCAGCTCGCCTCGTCTCGTCTCAAGTACCCATCCCCATCATTGAGTAAAAGGGTCCTCCAATAGGCATTGCACTAAACCGAAAGGTGAAGTCTCCTGATATGAGAAAAAGCTCAGAAACCTCACCATTGCACATAGGAAGAATGAACTAATCGCTCGTAATTGCT
The DNA here is from genome assembly GCA_034231615.1 of Meghimatium bilineatum. Classification (NCBI taxonomy): domain Eukaryota; kingdom Metazoa; phylum Mollusca; class Gastropoda; order Stylommatophora; family Philomycidae; genus Meghimatium; species Meghimatium bilineatum. The sequence goes on along the minus strand of CM067300.1, from coordinate 30,235,122 downwards.
GGCGTTTTCAACACAAAGAAAGAAAAAAAAAGTGTATAGCATATTCTATCCGGGATGAATCAAATCAGCATTTTTTTTTACTATCGTGATTTTCTAGGCAATATAAATACGTTCAGTAGATTGATATCTTTATTGTACCACACAATGACAACAAAAACAAAAACTTATCAAAGTATCTGCATTCCAACTCTGTTCTACAATGTCAAACATGGTCCTTAACAACAATATATAAAAGACAGCTGGTTATAACAGGGATACAATGTCTGAGAAAAGCCACAGGAGTGACCATAAGACACATAATTAGACACGTCATAAGAGAAAGAGTGGGTGTCATATCAATTCTACAATACATGCACAATCAACACATGCAATAGTTTGGTCATCTGGAAAGCCATATAATTAATTAGTTTGTAACACAAGGGCCGGATTTAGACATGACATAGCATAGCTAAGCTATTTCAGATATGGGCCCTTTAACGATTAAGAATATATAGATAGTGAAATAAAAATAAATTTGGGGCCCCATGAAAGTGGGGGCCCCTAAGTTATAGCTTGTTTAGCTTATAGGTACATCCGGCACTGTATAAACCATAAATTAAGAGAGGAGAAGCACAAAGAAGAGAATGGGGTAGACCTAGAGTATGCTGGCTCGACAACATCAGAGACATTACACGAGAACCAAATAACATTATCTGAAGCTGCCAGAAAAGCGATACAAGGAACATTGTATCACGTAAAGAGTAAAAGAGAAAGGAAAGAGAGGCAGGCAGGCAGGCAGGCAGGCAGGCAGGCAGGCAGGCAGGCAGGCAGGCAGGCAGGCAGGCAGGCAGGCAGGCAGGCAGGCAGGCAGGCAGGCAGGCAGGCAGGCAGACAGACAGACAGACAGACAGACAGACAGACAGACAGACAGACAGACAGACAGACAGACAGACAGACAGACAGACAGACAGACAGACAGACAGACAGACAGACAGACAGACAGATAGATAGATAGATAGATAGATAGATAGATAGATAGATAGATAGATAGATAGATAGATCGATAGATAGATGATTGATATTGATTTCTGATAGATCCGAATGCACAATTTCCAACATGTCACCAGTAATTCATACATATGTCACAAGTAATGTAACCACATGTCACCAGTAAAGCAGCCACATGTCACAAGTATTGTAGCCACATGTCACCGGTAATGTAGCTACATGTCACAAGTGTTGTAGCCACATGTCACAAGTAATGTAGCCACATATCACCGGTAATGCAGACATATGTCACCAGTAATGTAACCACATGTCACCATTAATGTAGCCACATATCTCAATTATTGTAGCCACCTGTCGCCAATAAAGCATCTACATGTCACCAGTAATGCAGCCACATGTCACCAATAATGTAGCTACATGTCACGCGTAATGTAGCTACATGTCACAAGTATTGTAGCCACATGTCACCAGTAATGTAGCAGAGAGGATTACAGAAGTCGCCAGATAATCATAATAGCACACTGTGTTCGGACAAGCTCATAACAAAAGACTATTGGGTTGTGAGTGGATTTCACAATACCACGTGTATGATATTGGATATTATCACGATAAATGCTTGGCCTGATGAGAGAGAATTAACAATTAATACACAGACCAGTAGGTCACGTTTTGATAAAAGCTAATACAGCCTGATGTAACCGAAGTAAACTTCTGTCTTAGGTTGAAAGGGTCGTGCCTCAGCTAAGAGGCTTTAATCCCCCATTTAACAAACAAACAAGAGAATTAACGCTTTAACTACTGCATACCTCGAGATTGCACGAAAGAAGTGGCAAAATATTTCTTAGAGCCGAAGACCCCCCTCCCCCAATAAGTTAAATGGTATTGATCTAACAGAGACATTGAGTAAATCAGTGATCTAGAATTTGCAATATCGAAAAATCTCTCAATAGAAAAAAATATACCAGAAAAACACAAGCCTGAAATTGAAATTAAAACTCTGCAGGTTGACACAAGGAACAATAGTCACATACTTGTACTTGTTTTCGTTGACACAAGGAACAATAGTCACATACTTGTACTTGTTTTGGTTGGCACAAGGAACTATAGTCACATACTTGTACTTGTTTTGGTTGACACAAGGAACAATAGTCACATACTTGTACTTTTGTACTTGTTTTGGATTCTATCATTAGCACAACGATCATCATGTTTATTATCATCATGAATATATAATACGTGAAGTGAGATGAAGTTGTTTAATAGAAATTACGTAATATGAGACCGAAATGAAGAAGATGATGAAACATTATTATTATTATCAATATTACCAACTATCAGACATTTGGAATCAAAAAGTCTGACGGAACAGTTCTCTTAACGACAAACGGAAATGGTTTAAAGCAAATGTTACTATTGAGGGAAAAAAAACAGCAGTAAGCCCAAAACCTATTCTTGAGTATGAATGTTTTTAAATGATAACCGATAATGTGAAAGTGCAACCAAAGATAATACTTCAGATTTTCGAACTCGAAGATGTCCTAAATTTCCAGTATTTGGGCACATACGTAAATAACTAAGGAGACATCACTGTCGAAATCAAGACAAGAATTGATAAGGCGACATTGACACTTGTGTAAATGAAAAATCTTTGACAATGTACAAAACCATATCCATACTATGTAATGATCAGAACATGCGTAATTTCAGTGGCAATATGTGGTAGTGAGGTATGGACATTAAATAAAACAATAGCAAAGAGAAGAGCTGACTTAAAAATGAGATGCTACAGAAGAATTTTACGTATACCATGGACAACTAACAAGACAAATCAAGAAGTGATCAGATCAATAAACGTCGAAGAGGACTGCCTCCTTAATAACTTCATAACAAGAAATCTGCGTTTTCTGGTCATATAAAGATTAATATATTTTATTTCCAGCATGGAAAGATTAAACCTGAAGCATAGTTAATGAACAGGGGAAGAGGGAGCCCAAGACAACAATGATGCAGTGATATATCAGATATCTTAAACATATCTCTACCTGCGGCAATTAAATTCGCCCAGAATTGCGGAGTTTTAAGAAAATCCATAAGGAAAAGCACGTTCTGCAAATAATATGTCACTTGATGATGATTACCATCTATTGTCATTTATTATCTTCTTCTAAAACATAAATTTCATTCATAATCGAGCTTCTCCGTGGAGAAGTACCACGCGAGTCACTCGTCAATTACATAGCATTGTAGACTCATCGGGTTTCATCTTTTAAAGGTGAAACTTTTTGAATATCCTCGTGATTTTCATTGGCTGTCGACACAAATTATACACAAAATGACCATTGAAAATCAGGATAATTCATTGAGATAATTCATAAAACTAAGATTTAACACGCCCTGAAGGTCTGGAAACATGGTCCTACATCCAGGTGTTGCCGATGATAACAAGCTCTCATTCAATGCACCCTGGATACCCATGTACAACGGCATAAGTAAACGTAATGTAACCCATATCATTTATTAATGCCGTAGGGATGTGAGATGTTAGCGATCTCACATTTCAGAGGCACTGCAAATGAGGGCGGTAGCCATCTCCTCTCCCTTGCAGTCTTTACTTCCCGGATTAATCCGATACCCATTTAAGGTTGGGTCGACTTGGGAGCCGTTGCGATCTGAAAAATATTTCCGCCTCAAGTGGGGAATGAACCCAGGACCACTCATATGCTAAGCCAGTGCCCTAACCACTGGGCTATGCGGCTCCCATACAACGGCATACCCAAACTTCAAAATTATAATTTTATAATAACAAAGGTATATTATGTACAAATTATGTACAAACAACCGGGTGTATAAAAAGATGCAGTACACCGATTTACATTGGTGATGAGACCACATCATATGATTTGTGAGTATTTTGTGTGGGTCTGTCTGACGTCAATGCACAGCGACTTTATAGACATGTTAACGAATGTATATCCCTACAAAATCTAGACAAATAATTTATTATTAAAAAACCAAAACGCCAGTTCTGAGATACTAATACTCAATTAAAGAATTGAGTGATGATTCTCATCCCTGGCAGATGATCATTGCGAGGAAAGAAACAGTACATTAGATTTGATGTATAAGATTCTGCCTATGGCTGATAAGTATAATCCGGGATAAGGAAAGTCATTAAAGTGTGAATAGGAATAAAGAATATTTAAGACAAAGCTGTCTAAGGTCTCCTTCCATTTGTCTACTTTTCTTTGTCAGTAGAACACCTCTATAGCGCATCCTTTTATAACATATTTTCTCTATAACACCACTTTTCAAATTTCCCAATTATATTTATTCTTTATTGTTTGTACTGAATATAGCGAATCTCTGTTGTAACAGTTATTACATACATATTTCATCGGTCGAGACCAAGTTGTTATAATTAGATTCCACTGTAAATACTTTCAATATTTTGTTACTCTATTTAAATTTCATATTTTCAAAGACCTGCACTGATCTGACCGTACCAGGAAGAGGGGGGGGGTTAAATGCTATGGCTACGCAGGAGTTTGGGCTCATACTGCAATTCTTGAGAGATTTCTTCAAGTACTATTTAATACATTTTGAGAGACGTATAATTTCTAAGCTATAGTATGTATTTCCTTGATATGTGTGTGTTAATATTAAATAAAAATAAGTAGCGTGCATAGAAAAATACCGACATACCAACTATCCAAAATTGTACTTTTCGCATAACAAAAGTATATTTAACAGTAAAATTTACTACACTTTTAAAATGCAATTTTCAATATAAAAAACGGTACATATATATTTTTTTCTGAACTAAAGCACAAATTCTTGGATATTCATAACCATCATTTCTAAACTTGGCCTAAACACTACCATAAAAACGTATAGTATTTCTTTATTTTATTGGTTTGATAGATTAGACATTTCTGATAACCAAATAGGAAGTTATCCTCGAGACAAATATGTGGTTACAACAATAAGACGCAAATAAAACAAGACATTCTGCAGAAATACGACGCAGTATTCCCATTGGAATCTAGGAACTGGTAATCTCCAATTACAGGAAAGAATGATCTCTTTGATTCCAAGAACACGCTTGTGACCTAGATCGTGACGGGATCTTAGACTTACCATGGCTTGTATCAGGAATCCCACTTTTTTATTTTGTCAAGAAATGGGGAAATATAATTGCTTTGAAATTATGCAACAGGCGAAAAGTACATTTTATCTACAGCCATCAGTTACATATACATGGAAAAAGTCACTGTACCCGATCTACAGATGAGGCTAACTCGAGAGAGTTAGAACTTGGAAACTTAACGCGCTCATGGAGATGTGTGTTGAGAGGTTTGTATCTCTTCTCCTAAGCGTAAAGAACCTGATATTTATGACAGCAGGATTAAGACATATCCATCTGCGTTTTACCAAATCTGAAAAAGAGAGCAAATAATAGCGACATTTTCACTTGCCATATATGTTGTGAAAGGCAGTTGAGGACGTTTTGGGAGGTTGGGTGGGGGAGGGTAGAGTTGGCTGTTATATCCCATAGAGGGTCAACAAAACAATGAAGAGGATGCTGACAATGACAATGTATATGTTCTTAAAATGATCAAGAGAGAGAGAGTAGAACAAACATGCTCACTGAATGACCAGAAAAACAAATAACCAACAGCTGACATGGACCTGAACTTATATACTTTTAGATGGCCGACAAAATGGTAAAAAGAGTATTTATGGAATGTTTAGTGATGTTGGTTTCTGATTAAGTATCAAGAATAAGCCATGGTGATAATGCTGAAGTCGAATGTGTCAGGCGGAATGGCCCAGGTACCGCAGCAAAACTGTAAATCGTAACATAACGCATTCCATTATCTACACAACATCGTGATAAACTGCAAAACTTTGAAAACAAACGCAGAAATAAAGAAATGCAAGAGATACGTAATTTCTCTTCTTTGTAAAGAGTGCTATCAGAATTACAATATTGTTTTTCTATCATTACCAAACGAAACATCAGCTAAATATACCAGATCATGACCTGCAAAAGATACTGCTCTGTAGTGAGTTGCTATAGGGCATACAATCTCAAGATGGTCAAAAAGAAGCGCTACACGGTCTCGTTAAAGACCTCACTGAATGATTTTGAAATCTATCAAGCAACATTGGAAGAACTTGTACAAAATAGAGTTACATAGCGCTCTACATTCACAAATGGCACAGCATAGTGTGGAACGAGGAGAAGTGAAGCAGCTCAGCAGTGGATAGTAGTTAGAAAGTCACGCGTAGACCAAAGACCATCTACAGTGGTCATTCCATGCCCGAATTGACCAGGGGAGATCCATCAATTTGTAAATAATTAATCGGGAAGTCGGGGGAGGGGAATTCATAATTTCTTTTCGATTTTCGGTTCACATGTTGGAAGGGGGTTAAATATTGACAAAATATTGTTGACATAATTTACGTATCGTCCTCCACTCTTATGGACAGCCCCACAGGTAAAATGTAAAATTCCTCAAATCTGTACCGCCCAACAGGTAAAATTCCTGCAGTCTATATTGTCTGACATATCAAACACCTCCGCTCTTATGTACATTACAACAGGTAACATTCCTATAATTAAAATTTGTTAAAATTTCTCCAGTCTGTACCGTCTTATAGTTAAAATTTCTTCACTCTTATGTGTGGAGGAATAAATTCATATTTATTCATCACAGGTAACATTCATCCAATCTGTATTGTTCTATAGTAAAAATTCGTCCAGTCTGTACTGTCTTACCGTTGAAATTCCTCCAGTCTGTACCTTTCTACAGTTAAAACTCCTCTAGTATGCACCATCCTACACTTACAATCCTCCATTCTGTACAGTCCCAGAGGTAAAACTTCATTCACTCTTATGTGCAATCCTACAGGTAAAATCCCTCCATGCTTTCATAAAACATAAAAAAGACATACGTATAAAAGTAAAGCTTAACTAAAGGATAGACGGGCAAGCTCTTTTTTGACTCGTTAATATAAACGAGTACGATAAATTTTTTAAAAAAGCCATTGCAAGAATGAGAAGTTACGTTATAGGAAGACACATAATATAACCGGAAATTGAATTTAAAAACAATAAAGTAATTAATAATAATTTCATCAGTTCATAAACAGACAGACAGACAGACAGACAGACAGAACGGCAGGCAGGCAGGCAGGCAGGCAGGCAGGCAGACAGACAGACAGACAGACAGACAGACAGACAGACAGACAGACAGACAGACAGACAGACAGACAGACAGACAGATAGATAGATAGATAGATAGATAGATAGATAGATAGATAGATAGATAGATAGATAGATAGATAGATAGATAGATAGATAGATAGATAGATAGATAGATAGATAGATTACCAATCTTTGCCGACGACATCTGCACTCAACAAGTTTCCAGAAAGTCGTGAACGTGAGTGGGTGGTTTCTGTTTTCGCATGACCTTTCCAGAAGAATAAATTGTATGCTTAGAACAATACTCGGTAAGATATAAGCTGGTGTGATGCTGAGGTCGAGACAAAGGCAGACAGAGAGAGAGAGAGATAGAAAAAGAAAGAGATGAAGAGGTACTAAGTTACAAGACACAAGCTAGAGGGGAAATCCAAATAAATCAATTTCTATTTCCCTAGCATTTATTTAACAATCTTGTTGTGCTGACTATCTACTTATTGCTTGTTGATGTTCGTGATCATGATGAGGGCGTGGTGGCTTATACCGCTGATTCTTATACTTGGTATATGGGCCACAGGAGGACGCAGAAACTTGAAGGAGAGTATACAACACAGAAAAAGTAAAATTTGAGTGGGGGGGGGGGGGGGGGGATATGATAAAAATTATGTTGAAAACATTTACCACTGACGTCGGAAATGTCAGTCTATTGAAGCAAATAAAATGTCGACACAACGAATTTTCATTATCTAGTTTGCATTCTGCTAGAAATCTAATAGGACCATTGTACTGCTACAAGAGTGATCCAGCAAAAGTTTGAGAGTGAACGCTGAAGACAAAAAACGAAGAAGATTGTAATTTAGTACTATATTTGCAAGTAAAGTTCGCATATGAATGCTAAGCCGAAAGAAGGTTAACGATCTTCTATTTTTATAAATCTGGTGGCTGCGAAGTAAAAATGTCCCGAAAGTGGAAGAAGTCTAAAGATATTCGAGAACCGCTGTCTTATGCAACTCAGACAGTATCACGTTAGTAATTTTTATTTTATGACATTCTCGTGAAAACTATGATATTTGAATACAAAAAAAATGTCATTATTATTGACAAGCTGAAAGGTCGTGAGGTAATCAGGCTTAAAACGCAGGATTAGAAGACATAAAAAAAAATCACTTGTCTGTTATAAATCGATGTGGCTTTCATCCATCCACCAGTTGCAATCTATGTATGTGTCTAACTAGATCGTTTGTCTGACTGTATGTCTGTCTATCTGCATGTCTTGCAACATGTCTGCCTGTCTAAATATATACTTCATTTCGTGAAAAAAATGTATGTTTAAACATCTAGATGCCTTCATGTATGTTTACTGTATATCGTTCTAGTATACTGTTGGTCTATTTTCCAGACTCACGCCCTGTTAGCGTGCCCTGTCTATCTGCTCCAAGGTCTTTCCAATTGCCCTACTATTTATCTGTTTGTTGTGTTGGCATAGCTCCTGCATTTCTGCATGTCACGTGGTCTGCCCGCCTACCCCACGGCATCACTACATACACCACAGTCTGTCTGTACATCTTTCTATTAGACTATATGTCTGTCTGACTCACTGTCTGTCTGACTGACATACGGTACGACTACATGTGACATGATGTGTATGTACATATTTCTATTATAATGTCCGTCTATCTATCTACCTCACGCTATGTCTACCTTGCCCACAGTATGTTTTTACAAACTTTTATTAGACTGTGTGTCTGTCTGCCAACCTGACGGTCTGAATCTACGTCTGTCTTTCTTTCGATACTACAGCAATTGTATTTTTAATTTGCGATCACATCTCATGTTGACAATTAAGAATTATATGAAATATAAAACTCTACATCTACTCTGCACTTATGTATGGCTCGTATATATGAATAATGAACACACAGAAGATAGAATTGATGCCTTTCAGATGTGGATATATATGATATAAGGAGCACTTCGTGGAAATGAAAGAAAACAAAGAGCTTCTAACAACACTGCCTATTGGGGAAAATCTATGAATTGAAAAATAAATGAAATACATATAATATTTCATATATTAAAAGACATATAGTGTGTTGCCGGGGCCTGAATGGGGAGCAAAGCATGGTGAAACTGTTTCCTATCATGCATATAATAAGAGATAACTAAGGATAATTTTAGGATGGAGTTAGTTGTCCCATCACATGAACCATAGGACATATTACAGTCGGATGTATTAAACCGAAATGTACTTATATCGCAGCCAAGCTGTATATCATGATAAAACGCATTCCATTCTCTAGACTACATCCTGTTAATCTTCATGAGTTTGAGGGAAAAAATAAGAAGAAGAAGAACAAGACATGATACTTACGACATACCTTACTTGAAGGTAGAGTCGAGGGATGGAGACAATAGGTAGAATGAGAAACAAATGACAGGGAATCATTATGAGATATCAATATACCATCTGTCAGAGTACACCACAACAGCAAGAGAATGACGATTTTAGAGGTCCGATTTAATCACACTTGCTGCGACGATGGAAATTCATGAATTCTCTGACAGTGAACAATCATTTTAAAAGTATACACAAACAATTACACATACACAGAATAATAGAATACTTAATACAAATTTCATAGTAAATAATGACATTATGAGACAAATTTCATAGTAAATAATGACATTATGAGACAAATTTCATAGTAAATAATGACATTATGAGACATATTTCATAGTAAATAATGACGTTATGAGACAAATTTCATAGTAAATAATGACGTTATGAGACAAATTTAATAGTAAATAATGACGTTATGAGACAAATTTCATAGTAAATAATGACGTTATGAGACAAATTTCATAGTAAATAATGACGTTATGAGACAAATTTCATAGTAAATAATGACGTTATGAGACAAATTTCATAGTAAATAATGACGTTATGAGACAAATTTCATAGTAAATAATGACGTTTTGAGACAAATTTCATAGTAAATAATGACGTTTTGAGACAAATTTCATAGTAAATAATGACGTTATGAGACAAATTTAATAGTAAATAATGACGTTATGAGACAAATTTCATAGTAAATAATGACGTTATGAGACAAATTTCATAGTAAATAATGACGTTATGAGACAAATTTCATAGTAAATAATGACGTTATGAGACAAATTTCATAGTAAATAATGACGTTTTGAGACAAATTTCATAGTAAATAATGACGTTTTGAGACAAATTTCATAGTAAATAATGACGTTATGAGACAAATTTTATAGTAAATAATGACGTTATGAGACAAATTTCATAGTAAATAATGACGTTATGAGACAAATTTCATAGTAAATAATGACGTTATGAGACAAATTTCATAGTAAATAATGACGTTATGAGACAAATTTCATAGTAAATAATGACGTTATGAGACAAATTTCATAGTAAATAATGACGTTATGAGACAAATTTCATAGTAAATAATGACGTTATGAGACAAATTTCATAGTAAATAATGACGTTATGAGACAAATTTCATAGTAAATAATGACGTTATGAGACAAATTTCATAGTAAATAATGACTTTATATCCGATGTTAGTGTCCGGCAGTTCTAGTTCGATGTTGACTTATTAGGCTCTTCGTATATGTATTGTGTTTCTCTGTACGGGATGTTCCGGTCTTGACACCAATCTCGAAGAGTCTTGAGAGCCACCATTAGTCACGCTGTTTTAAAGTCCTGAACAACTTGTCTCTCAATGCATGAACTATGTCTGGTGGATGCATTCATGTACCTATGGAGTGTTCTTTCTCTCCAGAATAATCACGTACTCGAGTTGAGCATTCTCTTATTGGAAACTGACATCCTACACAATTCCATATCTGGCCGTGATCATTATTATCGACCTCATGTTTCATAGTGACGTCTACTGCGTAAAATCCACACCATCACTTTTTTTATATTGCAATCTGCTTTCCAAATGGCAAATTTAAAACAATAGGAGATTCTGTTTACAGTAATCTCACTGACGTATACCAGACAAGGAAATAATGTTTATTAGTTCAAGAAATGTCTGTCAGCCTTTTAACATGTGGAAGATATATGTGTTTTATTTAGAACATGCACAGGAATCAATGACGTCAAGGGCAGTCCTAAAGGTCCGGGGTTTCCCCGCTAGCAAAAAAAAAACTAAGGACACAATATTGCATTTATTTGCGGGGGAAAGCGGTTAACAAAAAGCATACACATCCCCGACAAAACGAGCACAATGGCAATAAACACTTTATGTGACTCAAAGATTATCAGAGATTTAAAACGTTGTTTATAGAAATGTCAAATGTCATAAATATATATTATTTGTTATTGTGTGTTCGTTAGTCAGATCTCCACTAGTTACGAGCAACCGAGCATTTTCCTTCTTTTGTACACAGATGTTTCACGAGATCTTTGTTTCAGACACAGGGCTAACTATTTCACAAATTTTTTTACAAAATCTATTTAAAATGCCTTTATTGATAATGCCGTGATTGAGAATTAACAATGAATATATTGTTTGCCCATGTAACCCCCCTCCCACCCACTTTTCCTGAGTTGAAGGCTCCTCCAATAGTCATTGCGCCAAGCCGAAAGGTGAAGTCTCCTGGTTATGAAAGAAGGCTAAAAAACCTTCTCATTGTACATAGGAAGTAAGAGCTAATCGCTCGTAATTCCTGGGGTTCTCAAACAACATCAAACAAATAATTGTTTGCCCATATGTGTTATAACCACTTACATTTCTAACTATATGTTTATCTACTCAATTATCTGCCTGCTTATTGTTCCTATGTACTAGTTTGCCTCTTATGAACTTGCCCCTCTACTTTTCTTGTATATACACGTGCTTGTCTTGGATTGTCTTTTGTATATTTCACTTGCTTTCATTCTACTCTTTTGTCCATCCATTATTTTGTCCATCCATATAGCTGTTTATCCACACTTTTATCCATCTATTTTTTTTTATCTACTCTTTTATCCATCTGTATAGCAAACTATATGGTTTTCTGTCTATAAAATTGCCAATTTGCACATTTGTCCCAGTAACGACTTGTCAATCTAGAAACTTGTGCCGTAGTGGCTTGTCAATATACACACTTTTTCCTATAATGGCTTGTCAATCTACATTTTTCCCGGTTATGACTTGTTAATCTACACACTTGTCGCAGTAATGGCGTGTCATTCTACATATTTTTTCCAGTAATGACGGGTCATTCTACAGACTTGTTCCAGTAATGACGTGCCATTCTGCAAACTTGTTCCAGTAATGACTTTTCCTTCTACAGACATGATCCATCAATGACTTGTCATTCTACAGACGTTCTAATAATGATATGTCAATCTATTTGCCTATTTTCAGATTTGTTAATCTAGTCTCGGGTGTCTGTACTGGCTTGTCAATATACTTACAATCAATCTAATTACTAGCTTATGTACATTTTGTGTGTTTGTCTGTCACCTTGTGTGTAGTTTACATAATAATAATGAGGATCTACTTGGCGTAATTGTTAGGCCGTTCACTTTCTGCTCATGATGATGCGTGTTCGAATCCGGCTAGCGTTGTCTTGTTTATAAAATGAGCCCCCCTCCCGCCATATAATCCAGGGAAATATTATTTGAAGCTATACAGTTACATGCTATAGGTGGTACTGTCGGCAAGGGGTGTGCCTATTTGTTGAGAGTGATTAAGTACATATAGGTAACTCGAGTACAAAATTGATAATCCTCTACGCATTTCCAGCCAATTTTTGTATAATAACGTCAACCTATTTAAAACATGTATTCCTAATGTATTACCTCTCCATCTTAAGACCTCTATTATTTAGTCTATTGTATTCATCGAATCTATTATTTCGAATTTTATATTATCCATTATTGTCGGTTACGTACAGCTCGACGGAATCTCCCTTTCTATCGCTCTCTCTCTCTCTCTCTCTCTCTCTCTCTCTCTCTCTCCATGTTAACGTGTATCATATTTTCCTTCCGCTCTTCTGCTGCTCCACCACTAATACATTCTTGCGAATCGACCAATAGGGATGTTTCCAGAAGCTCGCATTTCGTTACCCATATATGGTGATAAAAGCTCTGCTTCGCGCGAGATTCTACAGAAGCTCCACCGACATTAACATCACTTAGTCGGCATTCCCTTGCATTCGTCGAGAAACCGTATTTAGTATTTAGTAGATAGCCAGGGGCATGAGAGAATACGCAATACCAAAAATAGAAAATATCAGAAAAATAGAAAATAGTAGTTCCAGAGATAATGGTAACCAGCCTGACAATGACGAATATCGGACGAGAAGGAGGAGAGGAGAATTTGCTCTATTCTTCCAGGCGGAGATCGAGAGATGTTACGTTGTTTCGACAGACAAGCACTTTAAGATTGTCATAACCGCCATTTTATTTTATAACTTTGACTTATTTGCAGTTATTTGGGTTGAGATTCTCGTTTTTGTAATTTTGAACATCTTAATACTTGAGAACTTGCAATATCTTTGGTGTGCGCGTGACTTTGTTTGTTTTGTTTGTTTTTATTTATAGACATAAAAAGTACTTTGTTTAGGTTTAGGTCTGTTGATTATCGTCCTGCTCTGTGTCGGTGTAGTACAGGGCGCGTCTGTGACGGCCAAGGTACCGGGTTCGAACCCCGCCACAGGAATTTGTGCATCCGGACTGTTCAGATGGCAATTCTAAATTACTGATGTATTTTATATTACCTAGAGATTCACTACAGCCAAAACATGATTGGTTGATGGCTAAACCCAGAATCGAATTCATTCATTCATCTTCCTTTAGCACCGAATTTAGCGCATATGGCAGAGGTCAGATCGCTCCAGGTATGTCTGTTCAAAGCTACTCTGTGCAGTTATTGAATAGTATGAACGCTGTTTGTTTAAATTTCTCTAAGTATTGTTCTTCTGAGTTTTTCCTCTTTCCTTTGGTCCGCCCCTGGATCTTCTGCCTGAATCGAATATACTACCGAAAATGTTGATTATCGTCTTGGCATACCGGACATGTCTGTTGGTGCTCAGCTCTCCACTCCAGTAAATCTCTCAGTGTAACGGCGATTTATGCTTTGTGTTGGTTGAATGTTCTTTTTTAAATGTCCGTTATGTGTTTATTCCGTGCTACACGGATCTTTACTTCCAATTCACGCATTCTCGATACGGACTCGTGATCATTAAGCTCAAAACTACCTCTTATGGTGAGATAGCATGAGACGCCGCTGGTAAGCTTTTATTGATGCTGCTGTTGGACAAATGCGATAATAATGACTTTTTGACAGTGAATGTAGACACTTTATTTTTTTTACACCAAATTTAGACAACTGCTTATTTTCCGTTTATGAATTGTTTAAAGAATTTTCTTTGTACAATACTGCAGATTTTATTAAGGTAATGATCCACAAAAGTGAAACAATTTAATTTAATTTCAGCACCATTTCCGATACCGATGTTGTTCTATGCAAGAGTTTCCAGGTTGTCAAGCATCTCATTTCTTTGTCTTCCAGAACCCCACTTGCTCTTCAACTCAGATATTTTCACGATGTGTTCCAACTTTCATCCTCCATTATGTCCCAAAAGTGAAAACAGTTTCTTTCTGATGCAGCTTACCAGCTCTATTTTTTAACCAATTTCTTTCAAGATATCTTTATTACTCTTTTTATCTTTCCATTGTGTTCTTAACATTGTTCTATAAAGTGTAGTGGCTCAAGTAAATATGCTGATGCGTTTTTAACGGTTACTATTATATCTTGAAATAGTTTTTACAGACGACGGAAGAATGTTCTGATCGAGACAAGAATTCAAATACCCAACTACGTAAATTGTGAACTCACACCAATCTTGTAACATATATTTATGCAGATGGAAACTAAAAGGCAAATCATAAATTCAGTTTTCATACCAAGATTGTGTTATCAGTTTTAAACGTGGACACTAACTAAAGTTCACTGCGAGGGAAATGAGATGTCTTCTTCATTGGCGACCAATTGTTACAGCACACCCAGTATAATATTGGTCATGTATAGAGTGGTTTGTCTTAAGTCATCTTGGGTTCTCTACACCTTGTTTTGCAGAGACGCTCATGTTGCCCACAACAGTGGTTCTGTGAAAAGCGAAACTGGAGTAATTCTGTGGTATGTGGTTGCTTTTTTAGAATTAATTCAGAGAGTATCTGACAAATGTGCCTAGTAACGGCAATGGAAAGTACTAAGAATGTTTGTTGTGTTGCATTGGAATTACGAGCAATAAAGTTCATATGTACTCTTGTGCAATGGGATGTCTCTTCAGAGCTTTATTTCATACCCAGCAGGCAACCATTCTCAGCGGCCTGGTCTTCTTTGACAATGCGAATATTTCTATGGGAGAATACATAATTTTGTAGATAAGGTGCGGGGTGGGGTGCGGGGGTGGGAGTGGTGCGTCCACACAAGGAAAATCCCACAATTCGTACCATCTGCTAGTGCAGCTTGTTCTTAAAATGTGATCAACAGACCCTTTGGTTTCTACATAGTATTTTTAGTCCGCGAAGAGTTGAAGAAATATTAAGTCTTTACGTTTACATTACTGTTTTAGTCAGCAGAGATGTGGTTTTATAGAACAATGTTAAAACACAATGGACAGTTAAAAATAATAATAAAGATATCTTGAAAGAGGTTGGTTCAAAATAGGGCTAGTTAGCCGCCTCAGAAAGAAACTGTCCGCACACTTTGGATGATGAAAGATGGAACACGTGTCAATATGCAAGTTGAGAAGCAAGAGGGGTACGAGAAGACCAAGAAATAAGATGCTCGACTGTTTACCTTCCACGCATGTCGTAAAAGGCGACTAAGGAGGTTATGGGATGGAGTTGGCTGTCCCATCCCATATAGGGTCAGTGACCCACAGCCATGATGAAGTCGGATGTATCAGACCAAAAGGCGCAGATATCGCAGCAATGCTGTAAACCATGACACAACTCATTCCGTTCTCCTGACAACATCCTGCTAATCTGCAGGAGTTTGAGAACGACCGCAGAAGAAGATGCTTGACAACCTGGAATTGTAGTATAGAAGAACATCGGTATTGGAAATGATTGACGGCACACGAAACAGACGGCTGTGGACAGACTTAATGACCAACGTCATGGGAAATAAGAAGACTATGCATTTACAATACAAAGATGAATGAACATATATTTTGGGGATCTGTGTAAATAGAAAAACAAGTTTACGTGACGCCGTACTATGGGTTTACGGTTGGTGAATACGTGTAAGTACTAATATATTACACGAAATAAAAATCCAATAGAAAGAAAATAACCATAAATTTTTATATAATGCAAACAGGAACAATTTGTACGTTACTGTCAAAGGGCCTATTTTTTAAAAACATTAGAAACACGGCACAAATGTAATAATGATAAAAAATAAATAACAAAACTAGAACTCATATCACCAAGCGTGTACTTTTTGTTGATAGTAGTTCCATTGCACGTGTAAAGTGCGTTGTTGCATTGCTTCTATTGTTAATTTATTTTTACATCAGATATATCAAGGTAAGGTAAAACAGTTAGGACTTAAATATCGATAAACTCACTTTATGCTAAAGAGGTAAAGAGGAAAGGGAATGTGAGCCATTAATCCTCGGGTCAATGTCTCTTAACCACTGATGACAGGGAACATGCGCATTTAGGTGTGACATTTATGCTGTCACATTCCTACACATTCACATCGAGTTAGAAGGTCAAACATTCACGGTCGTCTGGAAGATGAAAATGATATAACTGTTAAAGACATTATCAACATCGGAAAGAAATAGGATTGCTGTTCATTACATACGAATTTGCTAATGTTTATTTTCTTAGGCAATCTTTAGTTTACAATTTCTCTTAAGTATTGATATTGTCAAGGACACTATGCCTAGAAATTGAGTGAATTTGTCTGTGAGTTGTATTGTGACCTACATTATAGAAGAATCCGTTGACTACTATTTGTTCGACTTCACTTTTATGGCAAATTCACGACCCTCGACACGTGCTCGACGACTGATTTCTGAATGATAATATCTCTTTGGAATGCGTTTCCGTGATATTATGTAATACTGTGTGACAATGAGATATCACATTTTCATTGTAAAGTTTGGTTCACGAAAATGTGGTTTATTTTTCTTCAATGGTGATGAAATTGCGCTGGTAGATACGTGAGTCTATTACATGATGGCTCTCACGTGTGTAGCTAGTAGTAGTTGGTGAATAGGGAGTTTGTAGCTAGTAGTAGTTGGTGAATAGGGAGTGTGTAGCTAGTAGTAGTTGGTGAATAGGGAGTGTGTAGCTAGTAGTAGTTGGTGAATAGGGAGTGTGTAGCTAGTAGTAGTTGGTGAATAGGGAGTGTGTAGCTAGTAGTAGTTGGTGAATAGGGAGTGTGTAGCTAGTAGTAGTTGGTGAATAGGGAGTGTGTAGCTTGTAGTAGTTGGTGAATAGGGAGTGTGTAGCTAGTAGTAGTTGGTGAATAGGGAGTGTGTAGCTTGTAGTAGTTGGTGAATAGGGAGTGTGTAGCTAGTAGTAGTTGGTGAATAGGGAGTGTGTAGCTTGTAGTAGTTGGTGAATAGGGAGTGTGTAGCTAGTAGTAGTTGGTGAATAGGGAGTGTGTAGCTTGTAGTAGTTGGTGAATAGGGAGTGTGTAGCTAGTAGTAGTTGGTGAATAGGGAGTGTGTAGCTTGTAGTAGTTGGTGAATAGGGAGTGTGTAGCTTGTAGTAGTTGGTGAATAGGGAGTGTGTAGCTAGTAGTAGTTGGTGAATAGGGAGTGTGTAGCTTGTAGTAGTTGGTGAATAGGGAGTGTGTAGCTAGTAGTAGTTGGTGAATAGGGAGTGTGTAGCTAGTAGTAGTTGGTGAATAGGGAGTGTGTAGCTTGTAGTAGTTGGTGAATAGGGAGTGTGTAGCTTGTAGTAGTTGGTGAATAGGGAGTGTGTAGCTTGTAGTAGTTGGTGAATAGGGAGTGTGTAGCTAGTAGTAGTTGGTGAATAGGGAGTGTGTAGCTAGTAGTAGTTGGTGAATAGGGAGTGTGTAGCTAGTAGTAGTTGGTGAATAGGGAGTGTGTAGCTAGTAGTAGTTGGTGAATAGGGAGTGTGTAGCTAGTAGTAGTTGGTGAATAGGGAGTGTGTAGCTAGTAGTAGTTGGTGAATAGGGAGTGTGTAGCTAGTAGTAGTTGGTGAATAGGGAGTGTGTAGCTAGTAGTAGTTGGTGAATAGGGAGTGTGTAGCTAGTAGTAGTTGGTGAATAGGGAGTGTGTAGCTAGTAGTAGTTGGTGAATAGGGATAAAGAGATGTTGATATGTGACAACATGTTCATTAAAATCGGAGGTAATTATGGAAGGATTATCTGAACACACACATTTTGATATTCTTCCGCCCTGATATAAGATAGGTCGACTCGCGGTCAACTTTGAAAGCGTCGTAATTCATTTAAAATAGGTTTAAGTCTCATACTTACAGCGAACACCTTCATTTTGTTGTCAATAGAAGAAATACATCAGATACGTTGGAAATGAGGAAATTTGGTGCATAATGTAAACTAGTTGTAAGAGACGAGCATCAAGTTGAATATTATTCTCACATGTTGTTGTTGATCAGTTTGTAAGTGCGGGAACCAGTTGTCTAGTACTGTCCGTCTACTAGCGATATGGTAGCACATGTCCACCATTCAGTGAGAATTGTAAAAATATTGAGCGTATTAGCTACCACTGAAGAGGTCGAATGTGTCTAACAATTTAAGCAAATTGGACTACATTCTGCTAGAAATAACACAGAAAATATTGGAAAGGATTCAATACATTCGTTGTTTAATAATGAAAATAACTGATACATATGAATATATATGCCACTTTTTCAGTAACCCATTGCAAATTTGCCACTAGTCGTACAGTATAAAGGAAAATATTCAAATAATAATAATAATAAGACGCATAGCCCCTTAGATTGTAGTTGTGAAATATCGCACCGGATGCATAAGAACAAAATACTCTCCAAATAACTCTATTCTCAGCCATTCGGAGGAGTGTAGAAAGATGACCAGATCATTCATTGATGTTATCAATCCAGGATTTTTCTTCTCCTCTCCTCCTTCCACCCTCGACTGCAATATGCATATACATTTTCGTGAAAAGCTAAGGAGATATTCAATTAACTCTCTATATGATGTTGCTGTCTTGTGGTAACAGATTTAGAAGGGGCTACAAAACCTAGATTTTATTGACTTACCTGCAAGTTAAGTAGGTGTAAGGGACTGATTTTTTGGCGTATCGGAGATAAAAAGTTAAAGGAGGAACGAATAATACACATAATTCATATGCGTTCGTTCTCACACTCCTGCTGGTTTCCATGATGTAGTCCAGAGAGAAGAAAGAGTTGTGATTTACAGCTTATCTGCGATATCTGCGCATTTGGGTCTGATAAATCCTACTTCAATGTAAGGTTATTGAGAATTAGGGAACATGTAAAGATTACATGCAGTTATTAAGCACTCGGCATGTATGATATGGCCCAATACACTACCTCTGTTATTCGATTGCATATGTGACCCGACCCACCCTCTCCGATCACGGCACAGTTGATAGATGCGTTATAATCTATGATAACATTGGCAGATGTGTCGATGTGAGTGCAGCCTCAAAGTTCTGATCACACTCGGATAGTACGTGATATATCAATGGCATGAAACATCTCGGTGAGGGACAGATGAAGTCACATGAGTTCACAAACAGACAACACTCGTGAGCGTCGCTAGAAAAATGTAGCCTTTAATAATTATACAACAATAAAACAGTAATAAATATGAAAATGCGTATGGTATGTCCTGGTTTGGTTACCAGAACTGCTGTACGATGTTACACAGAGTTACAGTGTCTCATCATCTTGATTATCAGAATTTATGTAAGATGTAAGAGACAGTTGCATTGTTTGATCATCATAATTTATGTAAGATGTAAGAGACAGTTACATTGTTTGATCAACATAAGTTACACAAATTGAGAAATTTGGGCTTGACAACTGTTTTTAATAACTTTTAAATAAAATGAATCAATGTAGTATGAAAATTTAAAATATTTTTCAGTCAACGAAGACTTTCAATTTGCTTCACAAATTCCATTCATACCGACTAGCAATGAAGTCATGCGGACATCGTAAGTACTTGATTTTCTGCAAACTAGGGTAGCATCTATGAAATAACCTGTCAGCATATGACGTAGAAAGCACGTTAATAGTAGTCGAACCGCCGTAAGCAAATTTCATTTTCTTGTTAATTGCGGAATCGTTTTGATAATAAAGTTTATGTATATTACAGTTTAGGTGTGTAAATAACACATGTTTATCACATAAATGTTACTGCTGGTTCTGGGGAACAAAACACATGAATCAGGTTAGAGTTGCTGTTAGTGTATGGGGACAGCACTCATTGATCAAGTTAGAGTTACTGTTAGTGTATGGGAACAACACTCATTGATCAAGTTAGAGTTACTGTTAGTGTATGGGAACAGCACTCATTGATCAAGTTAGAGTTACTCTTAGTGTATGGGAACAACACTCATTGATCAAGTTAGAGTTACTGTTAGTGTATGGGAACAGCACTCATTGATCAAGTTAGAGTTACTGTTAGTGTATGGGAACAACACTCATTGATCAAGTTAGAGTTACTCTTAGTGTATGTGAACAACACTTATTGATCAGGTTAGAGTTACTCTTAGTGTATGGGAACAACACTCATTGATCAAGTTAGAGTTACTCTTAGTGTATGGGAACAGCACTCATTGATCAAGTTAGAGTTACTGTTAGTGTATGGGAACAACACTCATTGATCAAGTTAGAGTTACTCTTAGTGTATGTGAACAACACTTATTGATCAGGTTAGAGCTACTTCTAACATATAGAATATAAACACAATGAATGCCGTATTTCAGAAGTACCGTTAAGGAATAAAAGCTTACCAAGACATTTTTTAACATTCAAGTGGTAACCCTGGTAAGAAACTGTATTTCCGTGTGTTACCAAGGTCAGAAAGAGGAGCAAAGAATAGTGACACTATTACCTGCTATGTACGTCGCAAGAGGCGACTATAGAGGTTTAGCGGATGAGTTGACTGTAAAATTCCATAGAGGATTAAGGGATCCAGAAGCCATGCAGAAACGGACGTGTCACGGCGAAAGGCGTAGATATCGCAGCCGAAATGTAAGACATAACGCAAAGCATTCCGTTTTCCAGACTACATACTGATAGTTTGCAGGTGTTTAATAACCAAGGTAGAAGAAAATAAGGTCTAACTGCAGGTCTAGCTACGCGATTAGGGACTGAAGGGGGAAGACAGCGTAAGCAACAAAATATCAATGCTGAATTAATACACTTGTTACTGAAAAGCGCAGATAATAAACAATTGTATATAGATTTTCTGTCAACTCTGACATAATACAACTGTCAAGTTTAAGGACGCTAGCACTAGAAATATCACGTCTAAGTTTCATTTTTCCATATAGTCTGTGTTGTGTCTCTACGCAAGACCGTCTACGTTATAGGACCTGCTGGAGGAGAGGAATTTTTTGACAGTTTATAACATCTGAAACAAACCTTTTTGTTTTGTTTATGCGTTTTTAATGTTTACACATATGTTTAATTGGTTTCTGTAGTACTCAGACATGACGGTAGGTACTAATATTAAATGTTTGTGGTTCTCGCGGAATATACATGGTTGTACAATTTGTTTGTTGTTTTCTGTGTATCGATTGATCGATCAATTTTCATAGTATCTAGATAAAAACACGTTGGAAATTATGACTAAAATCGGGGGAGGGGGGATATAGAGTGATCGTATATGGATACGTGTCGACTCAAGTTGCGAAGCGGAGAAGTGGCAGCTGAATGAAATTGGTTCAAATTCCCTTTGCTGTCTTATGATTTTTTAACCAACCCTTTCCATTACTAGCACTCTCCATATAGACACAACACAGCTGAAGAATACTTTGATGCACCATCACCTAGCACAGGGAAGAAAGAGTGAAAGTTTGCAATCCCAGAGATCGGATAAAGTCAGTAAAGCCGAAGTCGTAGGTGTCTGGTCATTGACGCATATAAAACGGTGACACAACGCATTTCCGTTATCTGGACAATATCCTGATGGAAAAATTAGCAGAAACATTGGTTCTACTACAGAAGCTGGAGTTTCGGAACAAACTTAAAATAATACATATTTTTTTCTGAAACCACCAGATTTGTTTCAGCTAACGTACATCCTGTGATGAAGTGGGGTCTTGGTATAATGTAGGACAAAATGCCCAGCAAGAGAAAATAATGACTTTTTAGTATGTGACTTGTGGAAATCTGACATTTGGGAGAATATTTGGCTCGTCAAACTAGTAACACCTGAGCTTTACCTGCAGACATGCATCTTCAGGTAAAGAAAACAGTCTGATTGTACAGGTGTGTTACGTGAATGCGAGGGAGAGACATACTCCATGCAGGTGTATTAAATCAGTGTACGTGAAAATGGTCTGTCTGTTACGTGGAGAAAAAGTGAATAATCTAACAGATTCATTGCTTGAGAATGTGATGCAGTGTGAGCTAAATATGTCTTCTTCTTTCGTTCACTTGAAACATGTCTATATCTGTAATTCTGTCTCCTGACTAAAAACTCATTCTTTTGTTAATTCAGACAGTGACCAAAAGAGCTTTGATTCCAGTGTTGTTTTCTCTGGTCATATTAAATATGAAGTCAGTAGTAGGTAGCATTTTGTGGTCCATTTTATCTTTGGTATTGTGCATAAAAACGTTTTTAATACGTTATTTAGAGTTCCAAGCAGTGCTTTGCTAGCTCTGGGTGTCAGCGCATATAGTACTCTTATATTAGCCATGTGGATCAGATAAAATGGATTGGAGGGCTAGAATTGGTCTGAAGTCCATATCTTGCTCATCACTTATCTAACGGTGCGTTTTTATGAACTAGAGTGCGTGTATTGATTTGTGTATATCGCTACAAACTTTGAGACTAACGTAAGAATAGCGTGAACTGTTTGGAAAATCGAAAAGTTCGTTTTTGGTTTCCCTAACAGTCCAAGTTAGTCTTCTAAAAAAAGATAAAGAATCGATAATATGTACTGACTGCAGCAAAAGTGAAATTCAACAGGAAAAACTTGGAACAGAGTACCAGCTAACAGAGACAGGGCTTGTGTAAGTTATAACGCAGCAAAGTTCATTCTTCAGACTACCTTCTTCTAAACGGAGAAGTGTGAAAATGAACGCAGACATAAAAATTGGTACAGTATTAACTCTTAATTTATTTCATATTTTTCTGTCCAACAATAATATATTAGCGTTAATCTGTCATCAACATCAAGTACCGAGTTGTTTGTCCATTATTCATGTGTCTGAACCATACATTAATGTAGAATATATGTAACATTTTCCCCATCGAGGCCAGCACCGTGTAGTGGTGATGGGGCTTAGTTCAGCCATCAGGGGCTGGAAACTAAGACTGGTCGGGCAGTCCCACTCGAGCAGGACCATAGTCCTGCTCAAGTAAGCAGGGTGCTGAAGACGGAGGCATCCAGCCAAAAGGCGAACAGATAAACAGGATGCCACGCACAAAACACAATGGAAATATGTCTGTATTTATAAATATTTATAGTGCCTGCCCTGTGGCGGACGTTCAGTGCCGGGCCCTATACCTCGAAAGGGTCCAACCTCAGTTACTGGAAGTCCTTCTCAATTGCCCAGAGGAGCCAGGAGGCAAGGGAATAGTGCTACTGGGCAAACATACAAACGAAATAAAAATAATGCACTGGAATGCAGAGGGTGTCAACAGTAAAAGAGATGGATACAGCAAAAAATTGGAACTTTAAAATGTCCTCAGTGAAGAACAAGTTAATATATGCTGTATCCAAGAAACACACCTCAGCAGCGACATAGCCTTCAAAATCAGAGGCTACCAGTGCTACCGGTCTGACAGAAATGACAGGCGAAAGGGTCGAATTATGACACTTGTTAAATACAATATCAGCGCATGTCAGCTGGAAGTATATATGGAAGGGGCAGAATACCAGATGCTCCACCTAAAAACAGAGAGTGCAGAATTCCATCTCCTGAACTACTACTGCCCAAATGAAAAACCATTAGCACTAGACACAATTCCAGACAAAGAGAGACTTATGGTGTGTGGTGACTTCAACAGCGACTCTCAGAGTTGGGGCTACGATCATATCGACAAGAGAGGTGAGGAACTTGAGAGCTGGCAGGATGAAAATAATATCATCCTTATTAACCAGCCAGCAGTCTCGCCAACCTTCTACTCGAGAGCATGGCACACCACCTCTACACCAGACCTGGCATTCAACTCACCAGGCTTGGGATGGAACATCACACGTGTCGTTGGAAATCAGCTTGGGGGAAGTGACCACAGACCAGTATTTCTGGAAATCCACAATGAATTTACCACGGACAGCAGCACGCTCACTAGGTGGAACTATAAGAGGGCAGACTGGAAAATGTACCAGCATTTAACCAGTGTTCTAGCTAAGGACATGAACTTGGACAAAGACATCAATAGAGCAGTAAGTGAATTTAATAGATGTATACTACATGCTGCTAGTAAAACCATACCCAGGGGGGCACGCAAAAACTACAAACCCTATTGGAATGATGAACTGGAAAAGCTGCAAAATGAGATGGAAACATCTAGACAGCAGGCTGAGAACAGACCTAGCGAAGAACATCACAACAAATATCAGCAAACAAAGGCTAAATTTCAAAGAGCCAGGTTACAAGCCAGACGGAGCAGCTGGAAAGTAAAAACAGAGTCGCTGAACCTAGAAAGAGATACTAGGAAATTATGGAAACTTGTAAAACAACTAAATGATGAAGGTACAGGGAGAAATACCAGGATCACTCTTTATAAAGATAGAAACATTTTAACAGGTAAACATGCAGCTGATTATTTTGCAGATTCCTTTGCAGAAGACAATAACGTCAAAGTCACCCCAGACAAACAACAGGAGGTTCGAGAGATTGGAAACATTGGACAAGATGAACCTATACCTGATGTCATGGAGGCACCTATCAAAATGAGATAACTGGTGCATGCAATATCCAAATTGAAAATGAAAAAGTCCACTGGAGCTGATGGAGTGTCCAATGAAATGATTAGAAACCTGGGAATTGCAGCAAGAGCAAAGCTACTGCAGATCTTTAACACAAGCTGGTCCACAGGTAATGTACCACAGGCAAGGAGAGAAGCAATAATGATACCACTCCTCAAATCAGGAAAAGATGGCAACACAGTCTCTAACTACAGGCATATCAGCCGCACAGGCTGTCTATGCAAAACAATGGAACGCATTATTAATCTTAGGATGCAGTGGTACCTTGAAAGTGAAAACCTTCTGGTATCACATCAATCAGGTTTCAGACAGTGCTACTCTACTGAAGATCAGGCAACCTACCTCTCCCAAGAGATTGAGGATGCCTTCCAAGATAAGAAACTGATACTAGCAGCATGGATAGACCTCAGGAAAGAATTTGATAATGGTTCAGCTGCGTGGTGTCCTGCATCAAACACCACATTACAAGATCTAGATAAAGTGCAAAACCAGGCACTTAGAATAATGTTGGGAGCAATGAAATCAACACCCATAGCAGAGATGCAGAAAATGGGAAGAATGCAAACACTTGGCGAACGCAGAGACACAAAAGTACTAATTCAAGCAGAAAAGTTTCAGTGTATGCCAAGTCATCCAATGAAGGAAAGATTCCAAAATCTAGCAATGGGGCGACTGAAAAGAAGTAGCTTTATCCATCTAGCTAAACGACTCCGTAGACAACGTACAGACCTACCTGAAGTTGACAGCCCCTTAAGGTCTGTACCAGAACAAACCCCGTGGAGTGAGAGGTATGGAATGTTAATATACATTCAGACCCATGTGAAAGGAATACTAAGCGAGGACGAACAGAACAGTGTGCAGCGAAGGACAGTCACCCTCAGTTTCCTGGATGTGGAATATCCACAAGATATATGGGTCAGAGTATACACAGATGGGTCAGCACAGAATGCTGTGAGGAATGGAAGTGCAGGTGTATATATAGAATATCCACACAAGCCTAGAGATACAATTAGAACACCGACACGAAAATTCTGCAATAATTATGATGCAGAAATCCAGGCAATTAGTGTGGCAGCTAAAAAACTGCTGAACTCCAACTCTGACCTACAGCCTGTGGTATTCCTGACAGATGCAAGGTCAGTGCTTCAAGCTCTCCAGTCTGGAAAACTAACATACTTGAAAAAACTACTTAGCGAATTGTCGTACCAGTATAGGGTAACCATGCAGTGGCTACCCTCTCACTGTGGAATACCAGGAAATGAAAAAGCAGACTAACTGGCTAAGGAAGGTGCTGCCGAAGACAAACCAGATATACCAATCAACTACCATCAGAAAAAACAGATGATCAAGTCAATAAGAAAGCCACAAACACCAACACAAGATTGACTATCACATTATGAACAGATCAGAACAAGTTATAATTCTACGTCTCAGAACAGGACACAACCGACTCCGCAGTCACATGTATACAAAGTTCAAGATTGGCAACACGGCCATGTGTACATGTGGACAGGCAGCACAGAGTGCCGAACATATACTTCAAGAGTGTTCTGAACATGAAACGCTGAGGCAGACATTTTGGCCAGAGGAAACAACACTGGAAATAAAGCTCTATGGGACACTGTATGAACTACAAAAGACAGTGAGTTTTATTAAGGAGACAGAATTACAGATATAGACATGTTTCAAGTGAACGAAAGAATAATGTAGCATTTTACAATTCTAATTTATAGTTTGTGCTTTGTTTCCATGTTAATATTTTCCTCATGTCAATGAAAATTATGTTAGTCATTCCTATTCTCTTTTTAAGTGCATATCTACCAGGTGACTTGTATCTGTATTTATAGTTAGTATTACACTTACTTGTGTAATCTTTATTTTCTGTCATCGCTTCCAAAGTATGTAATCTATCTGTGACGGCTGGTGTTGTGTCACTTGTACTATGTTTTAATATGATTATTTTTCTGTTCGAAGGAATGTATTGTAATAAGTGATATGATTGCATTGTGCTTTTTACAGACGGTCAGGAGCACGGCAGTGTAATCTATCAAGTGGAGTTTGAGGGTCTCAAATTTTTACAGATCATTGCTTTTCCGGTCATGTTTTGTGGAGAAAGATGTGTCTTGTCCATTTGCACTAACCTCTCCCCCCCCCCCCCCCCCGGCTCTGCTAATTAATTCCAAGGGGAAAAAACTACGCCAATACACTTGGAAACAATCATAAATCAAGTAGATGCAATAAAATGGTGTAATATAATATAGACTGACTAAGGGTCTCTTCTCTTTTTCTTTAGAAGATACTGCCTCAGCTTGGGACACTTTCGTTCTCAGGTGTAAGACAGTGAGTGATCATTAGGCCATGTTCTAAACTTAAATCGATTGTAGACATTGTTCAAAGACGTTTACTATTATTGTGTTTCTGAAGTTAATATCTACTGAGCTCTAGTCATTGAGACCTTCTCCCATCTTTGGAAATATAAAGTGGCGCTGAAAGAGGTACTATGTGAACTAGGCATAACATTAGTCCCTTAAAGAATTGCATATTTTCTGCAAAGACGCATAATATTATCACAATAGAATGGAAGTGATTGTTGTCTTACAGACACAGAGAGATGACATCCATAATTGCTGTTAACAGTTTTTTCCCTCAATTTTTGCGTCCCCTCCTCCCCCACCGTCAAATAATTGTCAAGAATGTATCCCCTATTCTGCTTTATACTATCAAAAAATGCACCATTCCCGCGTACACAATTTTTGACCAGAAAATATCCGAAAAACTGCATGTTTTCTTTCAGACTTGAGAAACAAATTAAACAACTGAATATCGAAAACAACAGCAATATATATAATAGAAGTGGTACAACCACAATTGGAAAGCATCACCATACAGTTTATACATGGTATTATTGGAAGTAAGATTGCAGAAATAAACTGCATGATTTCATTCAGATTTTAGAAACACATTTAGAATTCTAAACATTTTACTAGATATATCAAAAAACGTTTGTCCGCGTCAAATTTTGTCAACCCCCCCCCTCCCACACTGTCAACAACTATCAAACTAGTTCATAGCTCCTTATAGACACATTTGGACTTGGCTAAAGTGGCTGTCTTATCTACCAGATGTACTTAAAGAGCTAAATATATGCTTGATTTTTTTGTATGTTCTAATTTTTGCATGAAGTAATTACATTCTTAAAGATGTCTACTTTTTTTCTTCGCGCCCTTCATGAGGGTTCATGAAATTCCTTGTGTTTTACCTGTGTGTGAGTAAATAAATGTCTGAGTGCCTACCTGGATTCCATTTCGTCTAATGATACCATGCCAAATAACCTTCCCAGTTACAGGTAGGTCATCTTATACACTTGAAATTATTTAGATGACGAAATTAAATGATCATGACATTTAGTTTAAGTTTTCCTGGGTCAGGTAAGGGTTGCAGTCACGTAGAGGTCATAGGTGCACTGGGCTACAGGTAGCTATTTTAGGGCGCTCTATATGACGTCATTAAACGACAGGATATAAAATTCTCTTCAGATTTGTCCTTCAAGGAATCAAGAACTTCAATGTGGTCCATAGTTGTTAGTGTAGTCTAGTGTGATGAGGTGTGGTTTATATTTGCTCGAGTGTGGTCGCTTGTGGTCTAGTGTGAAGAAATGTGATTAAAAGTTGCTTGAGTGTGGTCGAATGTGGTCTAGTGAGAAAAAATGTCCATAATCTAGTGTATGGATCTAGTGTAAATAATTGTGGTCCATATCTGCTCGAATGTGGCTCAGTGTAAAGAAATGTGGTCCATAATTGCTCGAATCAGGTCTGTTTTAAAGAAATGTGGTTTAAAATTGCTCGAGTATGGTCTAGTTTGAAGAAATGTGGTCTATGGTTGCTCGAGTATGATCTAGTTTGAAGAAATGTGGTCCATAGTTGCTCGAGTGTAGTCTAATGTGAAGAAATAAAATACGGCTAGAAAGTTAAGAAGATTCATCTGGTTGTGCGTTTATTCTCAAAATCTCACAGCTTACCATGATGTAGTCATGAGAAAGAAAGCGTTTTCATAGTTCACAGTTTTTCTGTGATAATTGCACCTTTCGGCCTGATACATCCGACGTGAGCATGATTTTAGGATAATTTCTATCATATATGTGACAGGTGATCCAACAACACCACATAACCTCATTAGTCGTTTCTTACAGCATGCATGTAAGTTAAACTGCTGCTATTCTGTGTTGCCTTTCGGGACCCCATTGCACACGGCAGAAGAAAGCTCAGATTTGCCCATGCGCCATTCTGAAAGGAAATAAAACAATCATCATAATGAGGTGCCGACTGGTTCAGGTGATCATGAATCTCCAAAACTCTGTATTTCCAGTAACTTTCATTAGGATCTTTCTTCACTGTTTGTTATACCACGCAAAGGGAGCCGCGTTAGCGCAGTGGTTAGCGCACTGGCTTCGCAAATGAGTGGTCCTGGGTTCATTCCCCAGTTGAGGCGGAAATGTTTTCAGATCGCAACGGCTCCCAGGTCGACCCAGCCTTAAATGGGTACCGTATTAATCCGGGAAGTAAAGACTGCGAGGGAGAGGAGATGGCTACCGCCCTCATTTGCAGAGCCTGTGAAATGTGAGATCGCTAACATCTCACACCCCTACGGCATTAATAAATGCTATGGGTTACTTTACTTTTACTATACCACGCTATCAGACAATGTAATATTTTCTCTTAGTGCAGATCTCGGTCTCT
Organism: Meghimatium bilineatum; assembly: GCA_034231615.1. NCBI lineage: Eukaryota > Metazoa > Mollusca > Gastropoda > Stylommatophora > Philomycidae > Meghimatium > Meghimatium bilineatum. The sequence goes on along the minus strand of CM067300.1, from coordinate 30,205,044 downwards.
CTTGTCTTGAATCTTGCCCGTTGTAATGATTTTTTTACAGACTCCCTGCCAATTGTATCCACACAAAACATGTATCTTTCTGATGGTATTATGTAATCCCCATCATTAATTTAAATCTTTCAGCATCTCATCATTATGTCCTTTAACAGCCCATGGTACTCTCGTCATTCTTCTATAGAACCAAATCTCTGTTGCCTTTAATTGTCCACGATCACATGTATTGTTTAAGACAGAAACTAGCAGAAATTGATACATTAAAGTACTTACGTTCTTATATGAATAGCAATGTAACCCACGAAATAAAGAATAGAGTTGAAATAGCATTGTCCAGATTAAATACCATATGGAAGAGTAGAATAAGTACGGTGAAAATAAATGTATATAAATCTCTAATAATGCATATTTTTCGGTACGGATGTTAGAGTTGGAACATTACAACAGAAATGGAGAGGAGATATAGGATTTGGAAAATATATGCTACATGCGAATATTATGTATCCATTATATAGAACATAAAAACAACATATACTTGAGATAAAAAATTAATACTCTTGTATGCCAACAATAACTTCTGAGGACAGTGGTGAAGCATCGTAAACTTGTGTGGTTTGACCACATGAGTAGGCACGCTTCTCTTTTCAAAAATATTTTGCAGTACACAGTTGAGGGTGGAAGAAGAAGAGCGGATAGGAAAGTATGGATTGATAATATTAAAGACTGAAAAGGATACAAATTATATTATCCACAGTCAAGTAAAGTACTGATAATTGAGAGGCATGGCAAAATGTTTGTGTTGATCTTTCCACAGCGGTATCCCTACGACCCTGAAAGGTTATGGGTTTGATGATGATTGTCTAAAAGTAGTTTCCATATCTTAGAATCAGTGTTATATAACTATTTTCCATATCTTAGAATCAGTGTTATATAACTATTTTCTTCACTTCTATTGACAGGGACATATTACAGACGCTATATACTTGAGTTTGCGGAGACATTCCACTTTCGCACTAGTAAAGGTTTGATTATGTATATGTCTTTTTTGGTTTGACACCAGTCATCCAGGCCAGGCGAGACCACCGGCGGTAAAGAAAACCTCTGTACAGAATGTAAACAAGTCGTCATTCGTTACGTTTTTCATTGTTGCCATGATTTTCAGTGGTCACTATTTAAATATTTGAAGTCGCATACAAAAAATGCCAAGGCCGACCAACGCACGGAAATAATCAAAATCAACATTTCAGGGAGTGGCTATCTCTCTGTACACCATTTTTTTGCTGGAGCCGGGTCATGCAGAATATTTGTAGTTCACCTATTGTAGCCTATACCCGCTGCTATGGCGGTGAGCAGCGCTATCCTGATCACGGGGATTCAAATGAATCATTTTAGAGGTGTGTGGTTTTGATTGAATGAACCAACATATCGATGGCCACAAGAAAGACTCAAGGTCAACACAAAGTAAGTAACGAGGTTATCTTCAAATCCTTCAGAATATTCATGTGTGATGATCCCAGTGTGAGCTTGATTAGAGGCTCACAATGGAGCACAACATAGAAAATCTACTTAAGAAAACTATCAGAAGGATAAAGCTCATACAGCACACGAGGAGCTGATTTTCTTCTTCTTCTTCTTCAGCGTTCATTCTCAAACTGGATTTCTCTTGTAACAGGACAATGATCCTACAATATTTCCAGTTGGATGTAGTCCAGAGAATGGAAATGCGTTGTGTTGCCGTTTTATTTGCGCCAATGGCCCAACACATCCGTCTTCGGCGGGGGCTGATTTGAGGAGCTGATTTTAGGGGCTGATTTGCATGCTCTGCACGATTTATATACTGGATACGTTCGATCGGAATTCACTACACACTTCCTGTATAGGAAATAGCAAGCAAAAACCGCCTACAGAGATTGGACGACGTCCAAAGTAACGCACTCAAAGTAAACCACTCCAACTGCTGCATGTGAGATAAACGCAAACATAGAACCATTACACCTAAGAAAAGAACATGCGGTAGTAGAGACGAGGCATTTGAAAAATACATGAGAAGGGACTTCATAGAAGAAAATAGAAAAAATGATATAAAAGTGAACGGGAAAACACAGAATACTCAAGACATCGTTACTCAATAAACAAGAGAGACAAACAAAAAACACCACCTGCCAAGAAACAGATAACGAAAGGAAAAGGTAGACATCGAGCCTTCCTGCAGACAAGCAATAACCCCTACCATAAGGATTGAACTCTCTGACCCCTCAGCAGATAAGAACACTGTAACTCCACTCCTGAAACTATTGCCCTAGAAACAACCCATATATACACACCAGAAATAATCCATGTATACAAAGATGGATCTGCACAAAACGCTACCACAACTGCTGGATATGGAGTTGTAATAAAATACCCAAACACAGACTTAAAAGACTATCCAAAAATGTTTGGTTCAAGCTTCTGGTCTCCTAGAAATTGAAGCAAAATAATAAACATTACTTCTGCACTCCAGATTCTAGAATGACATCATTCATATGCAGATATCTGCTCTAACTACACAGCAGAGATAATAGAAATCGTGAAAACTTCGAATCGAATCATTGTGGACTTCGTGAAAACTTCGAATCGAATCATTGTGGACTTCGTGAAAACTTCGAATCGAATCATTGTGGACTTCGTGAAAACTTCGAATCGAATCATTGTAGACTTCGTGAAAACTTCGAATCGAATCATTGTGGACTTCGTGAAAACTTCGAATCGAATCATTGTGGACTTCGTGAAAACTTCGAATCGAATCATTGTGGACTTCGTGAATAGAACTACTCCACCTTAAGACTTTGTCATCTTCTCAGATTCAAAATCAGCACCCCAGACACTGAAGAAAAACCCTGGTTCCAACATCAACAAATGGACCAGCTATCCACATCATATGGCGCAGAAATCACCTTCCAATGGATATCTGGTCATGCCGGAGTCATAGGAAACAAAAGGCTGATAAAATATCTAAGAGAGGTGGTGCCGCCCTTCAGATTTCCCCAAAAATCTCCCTACAAACATGCAAACAAGTCCTAAGAAACAACTACAGAGAAGAATAGCTACGACAGTGGGCGAGCTCAAAGACTGGACGCTTACTATATGAACACCAACAGAAACCCAACCCAATGGACCCTTTCTAAAACAACTCGAGAGAGCAAACCAGATTCTCACATTCCAACTAAGAACAGACCACAACCCCGTTAATAAGCATCTGAACAGAATAAATTCATTATACGAAGCAAATTGCAAACACTGTAGCGCACAAGAGGAGACTGTGGAAAACCTACTACCGCAGTGCCCAACACTAACAGACACCCGAAAAGAACTACTACCGCACAGCTACCACCTATACACACCACACTCTACACAACTACACCACAGATGATGAGAACCTGTGCATTCGCCGGAAGGGCTACTGGCTGCCAAGAACAGACTGCTCACGGCGAAACGGATTCAATCATCATCATCATCATCATCTTGGCTGATGCAAGTTCTCATTGAGCCCCTTGTGTCACAATCTTATGAAGAGCACAGAAAAAGCGAATCAGCCAAGAGATATGACGTTTTTAGGATCAGCGAACCAAATTATTATGTAGAGGCACTTAGAAACAATCAATTCATGACAGATTATAAATATTTGCATTGACGGCTATTCTAAAAATAACTAGTCAACAAACACGAGTTTAAAATTATGTGGGGAGGAAAAAAAACAAGCGTGAAAAGTAACGAGATTAAGCCAAGTTTACATAAACATTAAGCAAAGCAGTCTGACTCGAACATTCTCAGCATAATTATTTCCACTCAGGTCACGTCGCATTTTTTCCAAAGGAATTTTTCCACTCTCCCTGACCGATGACCTCAGACACACCGGACCAGTTGACATGTTTCTAATCCGTAACTTGAGGTTAAACTTCAAACACATTTTAACAATATATTGTCAGTCATAAGTACTTTAGACTACATAGCTTGTTTCTTATATAAAACGTAGCTGTTTAATTTTATCATGTTAGAATTGAGACCCTTGACGTATTGAAAACCACTGTGCAGAATTAATTATGTCTTCATTCGTTATCCTTTTGATTATTTTCCTGCATTTCATTGGTCACTATTTATGTACATGGAGTTGAATGCCAAAAATAAAAAGCAAGGTGATTCCAAGTGTATACATAGTGACCACCGAAAAACATTACAATGATTCTTGTATACAATTTTGTAGAGGTGTTCGGGTGTGGGGGTGGGGGTTGGGGTCTCCATAGTTTCATATCTGAAAGGTAATCTGTGGTTGTGGTGTAATGTTAAGTCATTCGTCCGCTGTCCAGCAAACCCCGGTTTCGAATCCACTCTGTATAGGTGGTGTAAAATAAAAATTATTCTGTGGTCACTAAGCCACCAGGAAGTAAGGTACTATTGATTGATATTGCCCTATAACGTCGAGGAATGCAATGTTCAGATATAACTAAATGTAATGTTCAAATGTAACAACATGTAATGTTCATATGTAAAAAAAATGAAAAGTTCACATGTAACTAAATGAAATGTTCAGATTTCCTATCAGATAGAGGTGGATCTAAATCCGTCCCCAAACCCTTCAATGACCTCTGGGTCATTATATGTCTATGCTTTCTGTAATATTTTAAAGTTAAAAATGACCCATAGCTCATGAAAAGTATTCAAATATAAGGAAACCCAAAATAAACGTGCCAACTAATTGATCGAGTCAACATTTTCCAATCGAAAAATAGATTATTTCAGGTTTGTTATTTGAACATGGAATCCTTTTTATTATTATGTCCTTATGGAAAACTATATGCAAAAATAGCAGAGAACAACTTAGTAATACACAAATGGGTTTTAGAAGAAACAAAGGATGTACTGATGCAATATTTATTCTTAAACAGTTGGCAGAGAAGTCAATAGAATACAACCAAAATTTATACATATCCTTCATAGATCAAGAGAAAGCATTTGACCGAGTAAACAGAGAAAAACTATGGGAAACATTAAACATTTATGGAGTATGCCAACATTTAATTAACGTTTGTAGAAGTCTCTATAACAACATTAGTTGCACTGTAAGAACAGCTGCAGGCTACACAGAGGACTTTGTGATTAGCACAGGAGTAAAACAGGGATGTGTATTATCCCCACTACTTTTTATTACATACATGGACCATATAAACAAAACAGCAAATTCTAATGAAGCAAATGAACTGCTTTTTGCAGATGACCAGGTTTTATTCCACAACAGCATTAAAAACCTGCAAGACCACCTAAGCATAATAGACACAGCAGGCAAGCAATTTGGAATGCAAATCAACATAGACAAAACAGAAGTAATGAATTTTGCAAGAGAAAAGGAGAACATCAACATACAGATAAACAATAAACAACTAAAACAAGTAGATGAATTCAAATATCTGGGCAGCACATTGAGATATGACAACAAACAAGAAGCAGAAATAAACGCAAGATGTAATAAGGCCTGTCAGATCATTGGTCAATTAACACCTTTACTAAGAAACAAAGATATTACAGTAGAAACAAAGAAAGCGCTTTTCAACACCATTTTCTTACCAACATTGTGTTATCAGTGTCAAACTTGGACATTATATTCTAGAACAATAAATAAGATTAACACCACTGAAATGAAATGTGTGAGACGTATGATTGGAGTTAGCTTGAGACACAAAATCAGGAATGAAACACTATGGAAACAATTAGGGATTAAGTCAACAATAGAATACATCCAGAAACAACAAGTTAAATGGTACGGCCACATAACCAGACAGAAAGAGCAAAGTATTATCCAAAAAACACTTAACAAACGATACGAAAACAGTCGACCCATTGGACGCCCTCGTAAAAGGTGGATAGATAGTGTATTAGAGACACTCGGAAATATAACAGCAGAAGAGGCGAATAGAAGGGTAAAAGACCGTACACTCACTCTCCCCTCAACACCGAAAGGTACATGAGGACAGAAAGAAGAAACTGTCTTTAACCTCTTATAATTTAGTATGCCAGAGAGATCCGTTTCCAAGTGTAAGTGGACTTCGACGAGTAAAATAAAACAAAAACAGGGAAATGTTGAGAATAATCATCAAGAAAAACAAAATTGCAAGTAGATGAGATACGAAAGGACAAAGGAAAACGTGAAGAAGAACCGTTTAGAAGAACTGTTTCATTAATTAAAATACGACCATGAAGTTAGTAGGTTAGTTAGTTAGTGGATCAGCATCACTGCACTCCATAGGTGCTCAGATCTTTCCTTGAGTGCAGCCGCCATTACACGTCGACTGACGGTTCCAGTTGATTGATCATCATTCTTTCTTGCCTACGAAACCGCTCCTTTCGACACCACATTTTGAATCAAATTTATTTATTCTAGTCATGGAGCACGAGTCATCGTCACTTATACAGTCATTTGTTCGTGCGTTTTCCCGTAGGGCGCTCAAAATGTCTGCACGATCCATCGCTCCACCAACAGCCATAGTAGCAGCGTGTGCGGCCAACCTATCTGCTCTCTCATTACCCAAGACTCCCGCATGTCCCGGCACAAATATGAAAGACACTTTACGCATACAGAAATTCCTACTTTGATCCAGCCACTGTTCCTGAATGTACCACGCCTCGGCTTTCAGAATCATGCTCATCGAGTCACTGAGTATGCAAGCATGCTCGCAGATAGTCTGCGAGCAAACCCATTGCAAAGCTTTGGTTACTGCCAAAATCTCCATTGTCATGCTGCTTGTCGTCTGAGCGAATTCACCACTCTCTTCTCTGATGGTCTCCTCCCACCTGTGAGCCGTGAAGGTCCAGGCACTCCTGATGTGTTTCTTAACCGACCCATCTGTATATATAATCATGTCACCTTTCCTGGAATTTCCACCGATCAGAGCGAATACCTCCGACTCCACCACTGCCGGACACCATTCCCTGCATTCTCTATTGAGTGTTATTAGTACTTTGAAGGTTGTTTGACAATCTGAGTGCGCACGACTCCAGTCCGCGCCAAGTAGCACATCTTCCAATCTGCACATGCTCTGTATAATATCCTCAGCGCGCACCATCTACGACTTTCCTCTCTTAAGTCGACTGCCTTTCACGTTGAGAACTCCAGAGTGTAGAGTATGTTCTTTATCAGAGGTGATTTGTAGGTAGTCCAGCACCTTGCAGATTTGTATTCTTTTCTCTGCAATTGGGCAATCCAGTAAGTATTGCATATCCCGTGCCGACGTATCTCTCGTACACCCCAAAATGATTCGCACTGCAAAAGATCATAAAGACCTAGGAAAACATTAAGATAAAAAATGTCGGCAAGTAATAAGGACCTCAGAGAACCTTGATGTAAGAGGAAATTTCCAACAAGTAAGAAAGACCTCATAATCCATTGATAAAGGAGAGGACATTAAAACATATTTCAGTTTCAACTGGGGAATGAAACCAGGGCCACTCATATGTGAAGTCAGTACGCAAACCACTGCGCTACGTCAACCTCCCCCTCCTCACCCCTCCCCCCAAGCAGTATATAAGGTTCGATTGCACTTTTAATAAAACAGAGGAGAAGGGCGTCGCCATTTATATATTCGAAGTTGAAACAAGTCACAATCAATTTTGAGCCTAGTTGAGTGTTCAATGCAATGAAGCACAGATGGGATGAAAGTTCTATCACTGTATCGAGTGATAAAGCAATTGGTCGTGTCGACATATTGAATTTCTTACTAAAACTTCAGGTACAAAGAAATTAGGAGGGTATCCGTCGAATCTAAATTCGATTCCAATGTTTAGTGTCCTTATAACAAATGCATGTACGTTATCTGCACTAGATACTGCTTAAATTATAGTACGACCATTATTCTCCTGTAAGAGAAGTGCAGCGGGAGTTTGAGAACGAGTGCTATTCAATTGAAGGTTATGGGTCACTTTGAATGTCAAAATTAAAAGGAGCTGAGGGGTGCAAAGGGAACGCATTGCTCTAGGCGGACCCAGGGTTAGCAGATAACCAAGATCCCAAATGTACCTCCACGCGGTGCACCCTGGAAACAGAAATACAGCAGCTCGTGCTGATTCTGGCCAAATCATTTGGGGATCGTGTCCGAGAATGTGGAGGTAGCAGATGGAAAGATATTTGACTGCACAAGAGACAGACAATATCTCCGACACCACCAGCATCACCACATATAGCGACACTGTCGGCATACAGTGAAGCTAGTCAGTCCAGTCCGAACATTGGAGGGGCGGCCAATGTAAAATGCACGTAAAGGTAAATGCATGGCGAGAGACAAATATGTTTCATACAGAGTACAATGAAACGATGAAAGGGCAGAACAGCGCTAGAGGGCAGCGCGAACTGCAAATAGAAAGTGAAAAGTCCCTAGGAAAGGGAAGTACAAGCTCCGTCAGCTCGAGAAAGGGTTCTGTACCCGATGGGTGTAGGCAAGAAAGGGACAACGATGGCAGTCCTGGCCCAACTCTACTGTCAAGGTTTCCTATACCGGAAGTAACTTGCAGAGAGAAAGGGTTCCGTACTCGATTCGCTCAGGCACAAAAGGGACAACGATTTAGCCCTGGCCCAACTCTACTGTCAGGTTTTCCTACACCGGAAATACACTTGAAGAGAGAAAGGGTTCAGTACCTGATGGGCTCAGGCGCTATTGGGACAAGGACGCTCAGCTCGAGAACACCTTGCTCTCAAACGCGTGGTGTGAGACTCGAACTTGGACAAGGGGTACACGATGTCGGTGAATGACACCTCGGCTAAGAGGGCGAAAGAGCCAAGGTCCAACTCCTCTGTTGAGTTCTTCCCCTTAAGGAACCAGGCTCATGGATGAGAAACGGTTCAGTACCTAATGGGCACAGGCACAACACGTCCAATTACACGAGGCAAGTTCATAGACAGTGGAACACCTCGTTCGAGTGAGACGAGAGCAAGAAAGTCGTCTGGGCGAAGAGTCTTCACTACGCGTGCCTGGAGACATATATAGAGGCTGTCACAGGCTAAGGGTAGCCCACCCGAATTGTCAAGGCATGCCGAAATCGGATGTGCTAGGCCTACAAAGCGCATAACGGTGGCACAACGTAATCACGCTCCCGGCGGAAATCGCACGGATATCCGTGATGGTTACAATGGAGCGAACGAAAAACAAACAAACAAACAACAAAAGGAGCTGAGATTGATATGTGAGTGGTATTATGGACTTAAAACACGAGTTTTAAAAAAATACAGAAGTAGAACTGTCAGTCGTGAAGTTTCGCATATACTCAAGGGAAGAACCTATATATGTTTCATGTGTGCCATGATGATGATTCGACGATTAACTATTTAAACCTTTCTCGCACTGAAATCCTGCACTGTAAAATCAAATCCCAGAAAAATCCCAGAACCGCCGAAGACGGATGTGTCGGGCCATTGGCGCAAATAAAACGGCGACACAACGCATTTCCATTTTCTGGACTACATCCTGCTGGAAATCTAGCAGGACCATGATCCAGCTAGATCCAGTTGGAGTTTGAGAATGAACGCAGAAGAAGAAGAAGAAATCCCAGAAGGGACAGACCAGCATTATTAAGTAGGAAAGTCTATTATATTTAACTGAGGCTATGCTCAAAGAAGAAATGGAAGCACCTATTGTTACGGGATGAGTACAATGATGACGGGACGTCTAATTAATTTATCTCCGATAGCTGAAAACAGCACCAAAGCCACCCTCCCTTCCGATTTCGATTGCTCGTGTTATAGCAAAAGTATGAAATTAACTTGAAAAATGACAACAATACAGCATCAAAAGGATAAAAAAGCTAGGGATACCATATCTCTCATAGACCGTTTTATACAGATTTTTCTCTTGTCATTTGATTTTCATTATTTATGTTCAACGATATATAGCTAGAAGGTACAAAACTTGGACTCAAAGGAAACTGCGAAGACATATAAACACAGAGAGAAGAGATGACATTAAGGACTTGAACAGAGAAGGGAATTTCATTGTTTATTTTTGTGCTTGTTTGAGAACCCCATGAATTACTAGCGATTAGCTCTTACTTAGTATGTGCAATGGGGAGGTTTCTGCGCGTTCTTTCATACCCAAGAGATTTTACCTTTCGGTGTGGCGCAGTGCATATTGAGGAAAATTTCTACTCAAGGGGGGTACACGTTACGAGACAAGCTGATAGTTTGCTTGGGCCACCCATTGTCTCTATCCATTGACGAGGTGCTTTGAAGCCAGCGAGCTGTTCCTCATGTAGGAAGACCATTACTGTATGAGCCGCGTTGGGCAACGACCGACAGTCGAGTTGGGCTAGGTTTGCAGTGCCGCAAGAGACTTGCGCCCCTCTCTACGTTGCCGGCAGTGTCCAGATTCCGAGTGTCAACATTGCTTCGGTCAGACATTTGAACACTGCGCTCCCCGCATGTGTTCAATGCTTGTCATGTGTGCAATGGGGAGCTATATTCCAAGTTTTCTTCCATACCCAGGAGTGCATGTTCAAGTCGTATCATATACCTAAATCATAGCTCCTACATCGAATAAAGTCAATTGTGATGGAACATTTGAGATTATATGTTTTCTCGAGCATGAACAGCGCTTCCTCCAGTCGAACTCGTGCTGGACAATTGTAACTTCTTTAGCACTGAATCGACTCACGTACACTACGCTGCCCTCTAGTGTGTGTTATCTTTTCCAGTTTCGATGTTTCGATGTATACTGGTAAGATCACCTTATGATGTTAGGGACATTGACATTGGTCATCCCTCCAATGTTTCTGCTTTTAAGGCGGTCAAGTCGGAATGCACAGATGCCTTGCATATGTAGGATTTCGGCGATATTTCCTGTCTCTCTGCAGGAAGTTCTCAGTCCATCTACAGTATCCACGGACATAAGCCTAAAAGTGTTAGCCAGGAATACAGCAAGAGCAGCTGTAATTTTATTTACATAGTGCACCACGAGGAGGTACTTTTAGGATCTTGGTTATCTGCTAACCCTGGGTCCGCACGAGAGCAATGCGAGACCCTTTGCACCCCTGGGAATTTCATAGAATATGGTTGATAACATATCTAAGTATAGATACAACACAAACACATTGTCTATGATCCAAGGATGTGCAAACAACTTAGGGGTCTCAAAGTATCATTGATTGGAATATGTTACGATATGAACGGAAATTGTGGGATACAAAGAGCTAACCGTGTATGTCGCAGGGGGCGATTAAAGATGTTCTGAGGGAGGGATTTGCTTTACCATAGAGGTACAATGTTATCTAGAAGCCATGATAATGTTGGATGTGTCAGGTCGAAATGCGCAGCTATTGCAGTCAATCTGTTAGCCATGACACAACACATACCACTCTCCAGATACAGCTTGTTCATCTGTAGTAGTTTAAGGGCGAATGAAGAAGAAGAAACCGAGATGAGTATTGAGAATATATGTTTACCGCAGGGCAGCTGTCTTCAGTTCTAATCTCTGCACTGAATGTGCAGCATTCCTCTACACTCTGTGCAATTAGATTTCCACAACTGTCAGAAACTACCTGATCACTGAACAAATATTTTAGGTTCAAGAGTTTATTTTCCGTGGAGAGCCGTGGAGTTAAACAAGCTTTGTTCACATTCCAAACATAACAATACTTAGAATGTTGTTTGACTAGACGTTTGGTCGATCTCATTATTATTTGTAGAGAAGACAGCCTGGTCAATTTCACACTTATATCCCAAAATAGAACATTTTCTTACATAAATTATAAGCCAAGAGTCCTTTAGTACTACAATGGAAACAGCTTGTACAAATTAAGAAAATATTGACTGGGTCAGTAGGGAAAATAAATATGGATCAGCTTGAACCGAGAGTACTGAGAGGATTTTAAATGGAATAAATATGTCAGAGTGACAGGGCAAAAAGCACATTGATCTTTACCATCCAATTTATCACATGTGTCGGTTTATTGGGAATCATCCTTCTAATGTGACTTGCAATGGACTTTTCCGTGACTTTTATCGGTCAAAGTGAACTCCACTCCTGGCTCACAGCCCGTGGTATTCCTGACAGATATAGGGTCAGTGCTTCAAACTCTCCAGTCTCGAAAACTAACAGACTTGAAAAAACTACTTAATGAACTGTCTTACCAGTCAGTATAGGGTAACCATGCAGTGGCTACCCTCTCACTGTGGAATAACAGAAAATGAAATAGCAGACCAACTGGCTAAGGAAGGTGCTGCCGAAGATCAACCAGATGTAGTAATCACCTACCATCAGGAAAAAAAACAGATGATCAAGTCGATAAGAAAGCCGCAAACACCAACACAAGATGATTATCACATTATGAACAGATCAGAACAAGTTGTAATTCTACACCTCAGAACGGGACACAATCGACTCCGCAGTCACATGTACACAAAGTTCAAGATTGACAATACGGCCATGTGTGCATGTGGACAGGCGGCACAGAGCGCTAAACATATATTCAAGCTTGTTCTGAGTATGAAACTCCAAGGCAGGCATATTGGCCAGAGTAAACAACACTGGAATCACAGCTGTATAGGCCACTATGTGAACTACAAATGACAATGTGATTTATTAAAGAGACAGAATTACAGATATAGACATGTTTCAAGTGAACGAAAAAAGAAGAAGAAGAAGAATCTGTCAAAGTGTATATTTTGTGTCGACATGCAATGAAAACAAGGGGAAAATCAAATTCGTTACTTTTAGGATGTTTCCCAATGAACCAGCAGCTCTTATATTTGTCGACGCATGCGTTAGTGTTGTAGACTCGACTTTGGTATTTTTCGTTAGTATCTAGATTTCCATTTGATGGAAAGTCCATCAAAAGTCCAGCATGGATGAATATGTTTCATAACTAGATTATCATCACAACATTGTCCAGCATAAAAAGGTATTTCCTAACCTTATTGCCATAATGATGTTGTCCAGAATTAAAGGACATGCTTTGCGTGTTGTCCATATATTATGTTGTACATATATTATATCAAGGACAGCTGGAGAGGAGATGGGCACCACGAGCTAAAACTTGTGCCCACTGAAATACTACAATGGATCGAAAACGAGCATGGTTCGGACATGTATGCAGGCACGATTCCTTGTCAAAAACAATTCTGCATGAAACTGTCGAGGGTGGAAGAAGCAGAGGAGGGACAATAAAGGCATGGACATACAACATCAAGGAATGGACATGGCAAGATATTTCCACACTCATCCGCATCGCTGAGGATAGAATTCGCTGGAGGACTCTGTGTGCTGAGGCATCCAATGTGGTACCCCTACGACCCTGAAGGGTTACGGGTTTATTGATTGATTTATATATTACGGCAAAAAATTTACACTCTTGTTTTTGTGAATTTATGACACCCTTCTCCTTCCCCACTCGTATCAACACACTGGCGAGAATACAGTTCTTTCTTCTTAGGTAAATATGTCCAAGAAATTTATCCCACTGCTTGCCTTCTCCCGCCCCCTAAAAATATTCTGCAGAATAAGTATTAAAATAATACAGCGCATTGCACATGCCGGAACACATCCTGATGTTATGCAGAAGTTGGAGAACAAACGCAGATGAAGAAGAATGTATTGTGGACTACTTTGTCATTGACAGGGTGACTTACCGTTACTGCATATGAATCAACAAATCTGACAGAAGAATCACGAAATCGCCGGCCCAGAATTATATGATAAGCTCTTGGCAGGCCTATCGACCCTGGGTTACTGCATTACTGGATTGTTTCCCTTCGGATGTCCATTATATAACCATAAAAGCACAATCAAGACTTTGTGACAGAAAATCTAATACGAGTTTGGGTACCACCTCCGAGCAGGAGCAGTGATTTGTCAGAACGAATACCGATATCGAGAGCTATCTACTCATAGTTGTTACTATATCGATTACATGGAATTACGAACGATTAGCTTTTATTTCAACTGTGCAATGAGTTGGTTTAATATTACTAGTACTCGTCTCCAGAATACTCTTCATTTTACTACGAACCAAGGTGTATTTACTGATGGTTTCTCACTTTCTGAAAATCCAGAAAACTCTTCTAACCTTAGCGCTGAAAGGCATCAAAGGGTTTAACGAATAGATAGAATGAGTTGGTTTCTCCAGAGCTTAATTTCATACTCAGCAAACCAATTCTCGCCGGTTTGTAATGATTTCAGATGTCGAATACTGAGATGTCGTAAAAACAAAATACGTTCGTTGGTGAGCTTGAGCCCTCAACCACTATGTTTAAACGGAAATTGCTCCAATGAGAAATGACCAACCATGTAATGATTGAGCTAGAGAGACGTGCCTTCTCAGGAACTCAGTTTGTTCCTTTCGTGCCGCAAGCGACACAGAGATTTTGGTTCTCCATATGATGCGGTCCGCTGCCTGCAGCTTTAGTTCCTGGATGGTCTTACAGCCTATTGAGGAACTACTCAGCATTATCTTTCCTTTTTTCCCATCGATCTACCTACGTGTCCGTTTTGTCAACATAGTTTGTCCATCTAATAATTAGTTCCTTCTTCTTCCTTATTTCGTCTTCATTTGCATACCTTTCTTCCCGACTATGTATTTATCTGCTGGCTGGTAATCTAGTAAATCTTATCTAATGTTGAATCATCTTAGTTTTTGTCCATTATTCCGTAATGGTACGATTAATAGATTACCTCCGCACGATTGGGGTGGGGGGGGTGGGAGGGTACACTAAAAAGTAGGATATTGTTGACAAGGGGGAGAAGGGGTTGACAAAAGCAGATGTCAACAAATACGTGGTTTATTTATTTTTTTAAAATTGTTTTTCTGTTTTTAATTATTTTGGGCGCATTAAAAGTAGACACCGCTACAAAGTCAACTTATTTCCATTAACTATGATTGTAAATTTCATATTCATTATTTAATAATTGAAATATTAATGTATTTTGAGGTTTGAGTTAGGGTAGGAGTTGTGTTTTACATAATTAACCCTAACCCCAAACCTAAATAAATAAATATTTCAATTATTAAATGTAGTTTATAAACATAAAATTTATAAACATAGACAAGGGGAATAATTAAACATGTGATGGAGTCTACTTGTACTGTACCTTATTTTGTTTAAAATTGAAATATTTTTCGGAAAATATTATAATAAAAATGTACTTTTCTTGTCATTTTTCTTGCACATGGAAATTGTTTTGGGGATGAATTAAGTAGAGTGGGGAGGATTTCCAGAATTCTTAACAATTTGTTGACAAGGGAAGGATAAAAGGGGGAGGGGGTCAAAAGTTGGCAAAACATACTGTTGACATAATTTGTGGGCATGCCTAGTGTTATGATAATCAACTTCAGTCGTTCTTAAGCTGGCGTTGGCAACAACCACGGTCGTCTCGTAATGATACCTAGCACCATGGCAGTTAATAAGTACTCACAATCACTGACATTGGAGTTCAAAACTACTCGCAAGTACTAACGAGCATGGGTGGTTTTCTCTACAAATGAAACTTTGTGAAAGAAAAAAGTACAAAATGGTGTTACTATCCCGGATAATGGTGCGGGTGAAAGAATAGTAAAGGGAAATGTATGATGTAATAAAATGGAGTAATATGGCAAATTTTCACGTTCACTTTTACACTCAATTTCCCTTTCATATTATATGGCGGTGCTAGCGAACTCAGTATCACATATGGACGGTGCTAGCCGTCTGAAACAGCTGAGAACCCGTGGTATACTTGATGCTGCACGGTTTAGAAACTGTACCTTTTGCTGCCATATACAAACGAATCCGATTTCCATCACGAAATTATAATTGATTTCGGTTGTGGCACCCATGGAAATTGATTATAGTCGTACTTGCCTACTTGCCTAGCTTCTCCGTCGCTATTGCATATTTTAAAAAGAAACACACACAAAAGCACTTACACACACAAAAACACACACAGAAATATATATGTATATATATATATATATATATATATATATATATATATATATATATATATATATATATATATATATATATATATATATATATATATATATAATATATATATATATATATATATATATATATATTTATATATTTATATATATATAATGCTATATATTTCTTGATTTTTAGACCAAAGTATCTAATCGATCCGCCCAACTAATCAAGCTATTCAAGTCTACATACCACCCACGCCACGACCAACAAATCAGCAAACCAAAATACAGTTACGTTCCTACTGGTGTTATGACTTTCAAACATAATCATGGAAATCGATAAGAACATTGCAAAATATATTTTACTTATGACCATCTGTTCTCGTTATACGACCTGGCGTATCTCTAGTTATATTGAGCCCGTACAATTTATTGGCTTGAATAATAGGACTAAGCCTGCATGGTAATGATGCTTACTGGATGTAGAACACTGTTTTGTAATTGTTCTATGCAAATATGGAGAGTAGTAATAAGTTATATGAATATTATAGAATAGGGGTTTCCATATTGTTTTGAAGCGGCTCCAAATAAATAAATATTATTTTTCCGTTTATAATCTCAGAAGTAAAGTTGTGATTATTTCCATAGTTTGTTTCCTCATCGAAGTTTGACTCCAACATGTCTCCAACGTCCTCTGTTTATTGCACTCTGTTAGACTGTACCTGTCGATATCATGATGTTTCCCTGCCAATTGTATCTCTACCTACCTAAACTCTTCCTCTAAACTCTAC
The DNA here is from genome assembly GCA_034231615.1 of Meghimatium bilineatum. Lineage (NCBI taxonomy): Eukaryota > Metazoa > Mollusca > Gastropoda > Stylommatophora > Philomycidae > Meghimatium > Meghimatium bilineatum. Next base: position 30,188,341 of record CM067300.1, on the reverse strand, counting down.
CTTCAAGTAATGCCCCCAAAACTTAGTTATGTCTTTTAGAATTCCCAAAATATTTTTGTATTAGATTTAATATTTCTTTATTCATACGCAGTGTTGTCAGACCATCCTAGTTTGTTTTCTTCTCCTTCAGTGAAGGTGATGCTCCTAGTTATGATAGTAATGATAAAACCACAAGAGATTGAAAGCTGGTCACTCTTGTTCGTGCACAACAATGAAACAATTCTTTCAGTTCAGGATTTATGCTTCTTTGAAAATCTTTATTGGATGGGAAGTTTTCAGAAGTTTTGATTGTCCCAAATGGTTATATCTATTCTATTTATTGTGTTCTCTCTGCTTTTGCTGTAACACGACGCAGGATTGAATGACGATCAGTTTGCAGGTCATGGCACGTTCGGTCACTTGACACGCAATAATAATGTGACGTCTCAGAATGCTGGTAACTACTTCAGTCCACATTCTTCTTGTTCTTCCTCAGTATTTTGTTGTTTCCATTTTCATGATGCATGCTCTTGCCGCTGGCCAATAACGGTTTAATCTCATTAAGTGACATTTGTCTCTGTTTTCGTTATATTTTGACGACATATGTTGTTCTAATAGTTCTTTTAATCTCTTTAATCCTCATGTGAACTCTTCTTATTTGCTGCTTTTCTTAACCTCTCATTTCACACGTGGTCCATATCAAACATTGATAGCACAATTTTGATATTGAATTTATGATTCGTATTTTGGTTTCCATCGTGATAGATTTGTGTATGGCCAAGTGACTATGTTACATATACAAATGGTTATGTTGCTTAATACTTACTTGGTCTACTATGCAATGTTGGGTAGTCTTATGCTGTAGAGTAGACTTTGCTATGACTTTCTTACATCCTCCAGACATGATGCACATAAGACAGATACCGTATCGGGAAAAATCCCCGAGCTGGAAATTCGAGGATTGTGGTAATACTGGGCAAATATGAATATAAATAGAAATAAGTATAAGTGTAACACTTATTTATTGAGAGACAAAATATAATACTTTTCAACAAGACAAAATTTCAACCGTTTTTTTAAAGATTAAAATTGCTTCTCTAGTGTTTAGTTGCTGACCAATCGGGTCATAGCTCATGCCCTCATAAATTATATTGTATTGTTTTGTTTGTTTAGATTATCAAAATTATTCGCAATGGAGATTGCGCATCCTTTTGCAAGTTGGGGGATTTTATAACCTCGGGTAGAAGGTCTGAACCAATGGTCTTGCAGTCATGGGTGCAGTCTAATGCTGCACAGTGGTAGGCCCTGTAGCCATGCCTGCAATTTACTGCTGCATAATGGTTGGCCTGGTAGTAATTGGTGCAGTTTGCGGCTGCATAGTCGTTGGCCTGGCAGCCATTGATTCATACCTTCTTCCCGGGGTTAGAAAATCATAACAAGAGTGAACCTTGAGGTGTATTTGTTTAAAATACAGGGATATTAAAACATAATGTACCTTGAAAACAAATAATGTTCAAGTAAAAATAAATAACTAAATGGCATATGGGTCAGAGTATACACAGTTGGGTTATCACAGAATGAAGTGATGAATGGGAGTGCAAGTGTATATATAGAATATCCACACAACATTAGATATACGATCAGAACACCAACAAGGAAATTATATAATAATTGTGATACAGAAATCCAGGCAATTAGGGTGGCAACTGGAAAACTACTGAACTCCAACCCTGGCCGACAGCTCGTGGTATTCCTGAAAATTGCAGGGTTAGTGCTTTGAGATCTCTAGTCTGGAAAACTAACAGGATTACAATAACTACTTAATGAACTGTCTTAGTATAGGGTAACCATGCAGTGGATACCCTCTTACTGTGGAATACCAGGAAATGAAAAAGCAGACCAATTGGCCAAGGAAGATGCTGTCAAAGACCAACCGTATGTACTAATCACCTAACATCAGAAAAAAACAGATAATCAAGTCAATAAGAATGTCACAAACACCAACATAAGATAACTATCACATTATGAACAGATCGGAACAAATTGTAATTCTGCGCCTCAAAACTGGACACAACCAACTCCGCAGTCATATGTACACAAAATTCAATATTGGCAACACGCTATATGTACCATTTAGTTAGGCAGGCAGCACAGAGTACTAAACATATACTTCAAACGTATTCAAAGAGTATTGAGTAGGAAACATTGAAACATGAGGCAGGCATATTGCCCAGAGGAAACAACACTGGAATCAAAGCTCTATGAGCTACTGTATGAACTACAAAAGACTGAGTTTATTAGGAGACAGAATTATAGACATAGACATATTTCAAGTGAACGAAAGAAGAAGATGAGAAAAAAATAACGTATACAAATATTTTCAACCATCATGCACACAGGTATGTATACTCCATAGTTATTTTGGAGTCTCTCGAGGGTACCTTACACATTTTGAATACCGCTAATTCTAAAAATAATATGTACGCCCGAATACTGTATTACTGGATTCGTTTTGTATCTAATGACTACCTACTCTATTAAGGAACATGTGTTGCAGAGTAAACCTACATTTATTTTCAAATTCCTCATTTTTACAATAACAGAGATGTTTGAAACTTTTATCATCATCTTGTGTTATGTATAACAGCGCTGAGGGTCAACATCTTACAAAGTTGTATGTCTTTCAAGTACTCTTTTCCTTGTGATGCCATCAAACGATGTATTTAATAAGCTAAACAAACAGTGGTTAATTCACGGTTATAACAAAACATATCTTGCCTTGAAATGTCGCTGACTGCATGATCATATGTTCTTTCCCTTTCTCTAACTTTTCTGTCTTTCTCCTTTTCTCTCTCTCTCTCTCTCTCTATCTTTCCCTCTCTCTTTCTCTCTCTGTGTTCGTCATTACTGCACATGTCTACAGATGTTGATACGTTATTGTGTATGTGTCGGAGTATCTGTCAAAAAGACATGTAGAGGAGTTGGGCGCCACCAATTAGGTTTTTATATGATAGCATCAACTCAGCATTGTTTTCCTTTTTTTGCAATATTGATGTTCTAGGCAGTATAAATACGTTCAGTAGTTTGCTGTTAATTTTTGAATGGTCCAGATCTACAATTGTCTAATCCTCTTTAATGTTTTTGGTATATTTTGTAATTAATGAGTGTATACATTAGGCGATGTTTTCATTTCCTATGTTGTATCACATGCGTATTCTTTTTTCTATTGTTCGTTTGGGAGATATTTATATCTGAAGCTTGGTTTTGTCTATAATCTCCAATGTGTTTTATAACTCGTCCTTTGATGTCGTTTGTGTGTTTTGAATTTTGCTGCAACACTCCCTACGTATCTCTGCCCCCCCCAACCAACCCCCCCCCCCCCAAATTACTCTGTGTTGCACCAGCTCTCATGACTTTAGTACGTTAGGGTATTCCCTAACAATGAAGATTTATATTATTTGAAACATTTCACATTTCACATTTCACATGGTTGGTTGACTTGGTACATTTGTATTTTCATTTCCTCTTGTGATGTAATCATATGAGGTGCCGCCCTTAACTCCGTAATCTGTTGTGTTCTTGATAAATTACTTTTTGTTGAAAACGTCAATTTTTGTGTTTTATAATTATATAATTATACTGTGTGTGTCAGATAATAAAAATCAGCGGGAAAGTTTATTCAATCACCCGATCAGGCTAGTTTTCCCATTAGCCAATATGTTGTATATTGTCGAGAAGCATGGTATTGTATTACCATTTTTGGTCCATGGCACTCACAACTGTAGTATTGAGGTGTAGCACTGCCACCATACATTCATATCATCAGATGAGAAAAAAGTTGTTAACGTTTAGTTAGTTAAGCAACCTTATGTTCTCGTCTATGAAGTGTTGTATATTTGTATCTACACTATTTCAAGAGATTGGAAGAGAGTCTAACAAAACAAAAAACCTTTTATCTAACTCTCTAGATTGGAAGCGAGTAACAAAAAAAACACCTTTTATCTAACTCTCTAGATTGGAAGAGAGTCTTACAAAAGTGTCTTTCCCCAGAAGACTTCTCAGTTCATGTTTATGCACGATACAGTCATATCAGGATAAGACGGTCATCTGGAAATAACATAAAACCTGGAATAAATTTCATAAACCTACAATAGTAAAGAGAATCGTTGCTTTCGAAATAAGATGCTACAGAAGAATTTTATGTATACCATGGACAGCTAAAAAGACAAATCAAGAAGTGTTAAGATCAATAAACCTCGACGAGGACTGGCTCATAAACAACATCATAATAAGAAAGCTGCGGGTTTGTTGTGTTTTCGCCATATAAAGAGACATAATAGCATGGAAATATTAATAGCTGATGGCAGAGTCAACTTCAACAGGGAAAGAGGGCACCCAAGACCACGATGGTGCAGTGATATATCAAATTACTTAAACATTTCGCTAGCTACGACAAGTCAACTCACTAGGAATCGCAGAACCTTCAGAGAATCCATAAAGAAGACCAAGTTCTAGAAAGAATATGTCAAAAGATGTAAAATGATTAAAAAAATACCAATTTGGAGCTTAAAGTAGAACTTCACACCTTGCAGTAGGGAGCACAAGTATAAAACTAGAACTCATAGCAGGTCATTCATTATCACCATCATCACTATTATCGTCATCATTATCATCAGCATTATCGCCATTATCATCATTATCACTATTATCATCGTCATCATAATTATCGTCACCATCATCATGACCATCATCAGCTCATCATCATGGCCATCATCATAATTATCATTATCATCAACATCATCATGGCCATCATCATAATTATCATCAACATCATCATGGCCATCATCATTATTATCATCAACATCATCATGGCCATCATTATAATTATCATTATCATCAACATCATCATGACCATCACAGTTGTCTGAATTACGAAGTAAACATTTCACGCCTTAACATTAACATTTACTAGTGGGTTACCTTCACCTTGCTTTTCAGAGTTACAGTTCACCGACAATAAATGAAACTATTACATTCATATAAATAAACCACATACGCAGGTGTGAGCAGTATTAACAACAATGACGCAGTCGGTATGTGCGCACTATAGAGAATTAAAAGAGACACTTTCACGGAGCCCATATCAGGGCATTTCTGATATTGGTGTCGAAATATCATGTCAATATGGAGGCAAATTCTTTTATTAATTCCAGTTTATGTGCACATCCTCGAGTTGCGTGGAGAAAAATATATAATGAGGCCGTGGCTTCACGCTGTGGGGTCAGACCACATATTTAAATGAGGCTTTCTATCACAATCTGTGGGATGTCTGCAGGATCTTATTGACATAGTTTTCAGCTTAACTAAAGAATGGATATCGACAATCAGAAAAGACTAGCAGAATAAAAACAAGCCTTCATGCGTGATTATTTTCATGATTAACGTTGGTCACTAAGTATATACTTTGCTAACCATGACAAACAAAACGCACGGAAATAGGGAAAACATCATGCAAGGAGGTTTGTTTTGATTCTGTTCGTAGGTTTTTACTGTCGATAGTTCCTTCTAACCGATTTAATATGAACCCCATTCTTTTATGTTTTTGAGTATTGTTGCAGTTTTGATAGATCGCTATTTACATGCTAGAAGTCGCATGCCAAAAATAGCCAAGTCCAACAAATAGATTTCACACAAATCGGAAACTAGTTCATGTTTACGTTTTAGTAGGCATGTATCCTGTACTGGCCCGGTCACGATTGATAGTCACGACAAAAGAATGATGAACGTATTCCGTGACCGTCTAGTGTATCAATCAATCAATATAACCCATAACCCTTCAGGATCGTAGTGGTACCACATTGGAAGCTTCAGCACAAAGAGTCCTCCAGCGAATTCTATCCTCAGCGATGCGGATGAGTGTGGAAATATCTAGCCCTGTCCATGCCTTGATGTTGTCTGTCCATGTCTTTATTTGACCTCCTCTGCTTCTTCCACCCTCGACAGTTCCCTGCAGTATTGTTTTTGACAAGGAATCGTGCCTACATACATGTCCGGATATCTAGTGTATAAGACCTATTGGCTAGTGAGAAATCCATCCGTATATAATTACTCATTAAATTATTGTTTTGATGTTCATTGGCTGTCACACAAAGCATAGTCATAGTGACCAGTGAAACTACCTAAAATAGTCTATTGCCTTTCCCCAGGTGGTTTGTGATCCACTCTTGCCGTTAAGCGTAGGGGTGATTGGAACTCGAGCTTGCGTTCTAACGCCGGATGTGTGGCCTCGGCTGTGATATGACCGTGTCTGTACTGGATGTCCCTGACGTTTTCTATCCATCTTTTCCGTGGTCTTCCTCTGGCTGTGTACCCTGATCTCATTTGGTTATATGTTTGTACGGGCAACTTTTCGTGATGCATTCTCATAATGTGGCCAAACCACTTGATCTGTTCTCTCTCTATGTAATCTGTACAAGATATTATACCTATTCTTTCCCTGATATATTCATTTCGTAATCTATCAAGCCTGATGATCCCTGCAGCTTTCCTCAAGCATTTCATCTCACATGTTAAAATAGTTAAATCAATAATTAAGAACGCTATATGTCCTATTAGACATTAGGTCTTATTTTGTAGAGGGTCATGCGTAATCCCTGCTGTAATAAGACCTGCTGAACACTATATACCGCCGAAGACGGATGTGTTGGGCCACTGGCGCAAATAAAACGGCAACACAACGCATTTCCATTCTCTGGACTACATTCAACTGGAAATCTTGTAGGATCATTGTCCTGTTACAAGAGAAATCCAGTGGGAGTTTGAGAATGAACGCTGAAGAAGAAGAAGAACACTATATCTTGACTGCATGAAGAAAATCACCACTTTCATCCGCAACATGTACCGATGTTGCTTAAGGGCTGCGAAAAAAAGTTAATCTTGATACAAAAAAATACTGTCTAGCCGAGTCCCTCGGCGTTTATACAGTCCTGTAGATTAATATAAATTAACCTTATAATGTATCTTTATTTGATTTCTTTTCCCGTGAGTTTCTTAGGTTGTTGAAAAAAATTTACACACATATTGACGAATGAAATATACTAGAAAAATATCTCGACACTTGTGAAGAATTATTCATAATATCCTTAGGACTCTATAATTGACTAGGGAATCTGCTCAGCGTATAGAATTGCATACATGGACGTATGCAGAATTGTGTGAAAAGGAAGGGGTGGGGGTGGTTAGGTCAGCCAGTCACATTCAGAGGACAGAAGAGAGAGGACAGAAGAGAGAGGACAGAAGAGAGATGACAGAAGTGAGAGAAGACAGAAGAGAGAGGACAGAAGAGAGAGGACAGACGACAGAAGGCATCTGATTTATTATTTCTCAACACAAATTTGGAATTAATTTAGTCATTTCATAAATGTTTAATTTTTTTTTTATATTCAGGGTGGAAGGGAAAGGGGTTTGCCTGACCTGCCTTGACCTATGATGCCCCATCCATAACTGACAAGACGTTGATGATCTTCTCGTGATCAAATGAAGCAAAGATGAGCATGGAAAGAAAAATAATAAACATATGCGAAGAAAAATGATGGGGAAAAAACAAGTACATTTAGTGTTGTAACAACATTTGGACACACAATCATCGTTGACTGAAAAAAGTATTAACATTCCAATCAAAATATAATGTCGAAACGTCAATCAGTAATTGAAATTAAATCATGACTGTCATAGAGAACTGAAAGTAAATACTACCTACCTGTTATAGAGAACTGAAAGTAAATACTACCTACCTGTCATAGAGAACTGAAAGTAAATACTGATTAACTGTCATAGGGAAGTGAAAGTAAATACTGATTAACTGTCATAGAGAAGTGAAAGTAAATACTGATTAACTGTCATAGGGAAGTGAAAGTAAATATTGATTAACTGTCATAGAGAAGTGAAAGTAAATACTGATTAACTGTCATAGGGAAGTGAAAGTAAATACTGATTAACTGTCATAGAGAAGTGAAAGTAAATACTGATTAACTGTCATAGGGAAGTGAAAGTAAATACTGATTAACTGTTATAGGGAAGTGAAAGTAAATACTGATTAACTGTCATAGAGAAGTGAAAGTAAATACTGATTAACTGTCATAGAGAAGTGAAAGTAAATACTGATTAACTGTCATAGAGAAGTGAAAGTAAATACTGATTAACTGCCATAGAGAAATGAACGGAAGTACTGAGTATTTGACCAAGAGAACTGAAAGTAAATCTTTTAAACAGCTTACCATGAGAGGGCATGTTAAGTGATTGAGTATATGTGTATGAACGTTAAGTGTGTGAATAAATGTATTTAAATGTGCTGATATATAGACCCATGAATTAAGGAAAAAATAAAAACAAACACATACACGTATTAAACAAAATATTACGTATATACTGATGTTTACAAATACACGTACTAATAATTTTACAAACACATAAAAAAAAGTATTATCACACAAGAGAACATATATCAACGAACCACAGATTAACTTATATACACCCGCATACACTTATACTCACACACGATTTCACATCCTCACTCTTAAGACCTTACTGTGCACACACACACACACACACACACACACATATTTATATATTTATATATATAAACAACCACAATAAAAAATACATGCGTCATAGTATGAACAGTGATCGATTAGTTCGGATGTACTAACCCCTAAACTTCGACAGATGACACTATAAAGATTGCCCTGTCAGATGTTGAATGGCATGAGTAGACACCATAGTAAACTTTCAGTTCAATAATTATAGTAATAAATTCTAGACATTAAGAATAATAACATCCCAGAACAATAACAAAATAAGCAGAAACAGAAATGCAAGATTATAAAAATTGGAAATAAAAACATAAAATAGAAACGGTGATAGAAGTGATCTAGCTGAGAGGGGGTGGGTGGGGTGGAAGGGCGTGTTTCCTTCGGGTGAGTTGCGTTTAGTGGCGCCAATATCACCCTCCCAGAACCAAGTCCTTTGCAAAAATAGTGGGCGATCGGGTGTCATGTGGAAAGTGAGTACAATACAATTATTACTATAGTTCGTTCCATAATTCATGTTACTCACTTGAGTTCAGTTTTCACGAAAACGTTCTGATGCATAGCAACCATATTTTGCAGTTAGTCTTATACACAGCACGACCGTAGGAATTCATATTTTACACATTGATAGGAAAATTGGAAAATGAACAAAGCATTTTTGCTATAAAGTATTGCATAAGGTATTTTTGCTATAAGAGAAAAAAAAGTGGCACTCACCTTTTACATTTTACTGTAATACACAAAATTGTGGATGCACAGGCGTATCCCAACGTCATGTAATAACAGGCAATGTGAAATTGTTATCATTACTTCCAGACTGCATGTAAAACAATGTTGATATTTATTATATAATAGTTTTATGTTTTACTGGTGAAATCTGTGCTACAGAAGAATGTCTGTATTTGATCATTCCATACATTAAGGTGACCGCAAACAAATCGTTCTGAGAAGCACAACAATAAAGTACCAGTTGATTTTGTTATTGTAAGTCCGTGATATTGGTTGACATTTGATAGATGTGAGACAACAACGATTGGCACATCAACTATTTTATTCAGATTCTGAATACTAGAAAAGAGCGACTACTGCTAATGGCTTAATAAAATGAAAACCATCGCGTTGCAAAATGTCTCTTCCTCTTGAAGCACATGCTCTTGACATTTTCTCTAGTACTCAATATCTATTTGTGCGAGGGAATTGCATGTTATGTTTGTTATATCACAAAATTTGAAAATATTGTTTAATGCGGAACGTAACATTTGACTGCAGCCCACAAATGTAAATGACATTAAGATATGAATGATAAGGTGGTAGCCGAGAGAAATATGACCATCTTCAGCGATGATTTTGTCAATTAGAAAAAGCTTCTTCTATTTTCTTCGTTGCACAAATTCTAAAAACTCTGCTTTTAATTTATTGCTGCAAAAAGATACATTTTGTTTTTTGCTTGGCAAAGTGGAAATTTTGTCTTCATGCGTAACTACGTTATGATATAAGGCATTGTCCGTAGCAATACATGACAGCCTATCCAGTACTGATAGAATTGAGTTCACTAGCCAATTCCTGAAAATATTCCATTGATTTCCGTGTGGTAGGCTCTACTATCTGCAGCTAATTCTTCGAAAATAAGTTCTGTCCCACTGACAAGACCATTGGCTTTACTGTATGCATGATCTATTCCGACTTTGCTGATTTACCCTATTACAGTCTTGTTTTATGAAACGCTTAAATGACATTTTATTTAAGTAGATAGCATGCTTTGTTCAATTTCTAGGATTTTTGTATGTTGTAATATAAACGGACCCTTCTAGCTTCTCTGCAAAATTTACTGTACATTTTTTTCAGTCACATTTTGCATAGTAGTGAATTTACACTTCAGACTCATATTGCAATACAACTTTTAACTATATTTATAAATTAGCTCAATCAAACAAGATACCACAATAAAAACGTCGAATATGCGATACGCCTTTGAGGAACTGAGATTTAGCCATTATCTTAATATGAAGCAATTACACTATTCAACAAAAAATACAGCAAACCTGACATTAATCGTTGTAATATATTTTCTTTCATAGGCTCCCAGTATTTCACTGCTATTCATTGTTGATAATCTTGACAACGCATCACAGCGACCAATGAAAATCATGAAGATATTCATGTCAAATAAACTCACGAAATCTCTCTTTAAATGTGAACTCTCTAAATAAATACAAATGACGACACATTTCGCAATCATGTAAATCGTGATTACCGTATCACAGCGGTTTGATGTGATGCGATTGCAAACTAAAAACATAGTTGCATTTTACAGCAATATAATTAAATCACCGATGGCATTTTCTTATTTTATCGTGCTTTTAATTGGTCAGTATTTTTATACTTTACATCAAACCAAGGGAATAGTTGGAGAGAAAACAAAAACAATAAACAAATTAGGCTTATTTTCCCTAATCAAATGGCACTTTAAATAACCTCGTCTGTAAAAGATACAACATTATTACCACTATAGAGGTTCACAGAACCTTTATATGCATAGTTTTTGAAGAAAATGTTTTAATCTAGCCACAATTTTTAAGAGCAAAAAAATGAATTTCTTAGAGTCATTGAGAATTTCAACTTTTATACAAAAGATCTTTTCGATCTAACAAGTAATTTTGCAGAAAAATAATTCCAACTGAGTAACATGACCTATGGAACGAACCATAGAAGCAAACAAGTTAAAAATGTTGCGAAGTACAGTCCTTACTTGTAAGGAATGTCAATTGCTTGCGGTACAGAGGCGTCAAACTGTTAGATTTGCCCCGAGCAATATATGCACACAGCTATGCTACTGCAGATTGTCGAACAGTGGTAGCATATTTCTATATGAAAATTACTTGGGAACATTGTCGCGTCAGTCATAAATAGTCAGAATCCAATCCAGGGGACAAATCTGGCTTTCCACATGTATTTTTTTGGGTATGTAAAGCAAATTTATATGGAATGTAAATCATTGTGCTAATAAAAAATATGGTCTAGTCCCTGAGTTCACAAAATATAAAATCACAACCCATTCTAACCAAGAGAGAGAAGGATACGTCATTATTTGAGGATGAGCGTTGAGCAACTGTCTGAACCAACTGAAACTTGGGGAGAAACTGTCTTCAGCACATTTCAGGAAGAGTATATGAAGTGACTCAGCTATTTAGCAACGAGGTACACAGCGTACCTGTGAAGATATCCGGTTTCAAATCCCAACGCAGGCAATTATGTATCGTTCATAACACGTATATATTGCCTAGAAAATCACAACAGCCAAACAATGCTGGATTGATGGCTTCGTCCCGAGTATGATATGTTACCAAATTACATTAAGTGACAAGAGTTGCTTCTATAATTAAAGTTTTTTTTAATAAAAAGAAGACGTTTGTATCGTCATAATCAGCAACACTAGAAATGAAGGTATCTAGATCAGTTTACAAACATGCGCTGATGGGGTATGCAATATACCTTTTTGTGTTCTAATTTTAATAGTGAATATCTAGTTACCAGTTCAGGTGTTTGCAGGATTGAATAGCTGTTTGATAAAGGCCTCATGCTCTTGCTGTCGCCACATTTGAATTATACAGGGTGCCTACAGGGTGAGTTTTTTTTAATTTACCCTCCGACAGGACAACCCAGTCCTTACCGGGGATCGAACTCCAGACCTCACTCGTGTGAGACTAGCGTGCTAACCTCTCGGCCATGCGCCAACTGTGATATAAGAAGTGATATATATTTACTTCAGAAATATTTCTTATTCTGGGTGAACGCATACAAAATCTGCGCGAGAATGCGTTGTAATGTTGGTTTACAGCGGAGCTGCAATATTTGCGCCTTAATTAATTAAGTATCAGGGCATTGACTCGTAAGCATGCATATGCGATATAAAGTTGTATCAATGATAAGTCAACCGTTTCCTATAGAATCAGTCACACATTCATCATCTGGTAGTTATCCTGCAGCAGTCATCACAGGTTTTGAAGAAACATTAATACATATTAAGCTAATCTTGATACTCTAAATGTCGATTCTTTAGTGAATTTTTGATATCTTGTGTTTATGTAATGGAAGAATACCGCGTAGTAGACACTTTGTGATAGCTACGACACATAATCACAAATTTTGTAGATACGAAACAAATATACGACACATAATCATAAATGATTGTAGATGCGAAACAAAAGTTATAAGTAGAATTATCATCATTAAGTGCCGTGTCAGCAAAGAATATTTGCTGCAACAGATCTGCAACATTCCCTGCCTCTTTCCTTGTTGGTGATCTTTGTCAGACTGTAGCTTATCTCGTAATGTTTCTCTCTCAATTGTATCTCTGCTTACCTATTGTACACCTCCCCTCGACTTTACCCACAAGAGAGGTCTTCAACAAGGTGTTGTGCTTTTTAATATGTCCAAAATGTTTTATTTGTTTGATCTTAATTTTGTTAATTGTTAGAATCTTTGTATTCCATTTTATTCTCTTTCTACACAGTTTCCGCTATTTTCTTTATATTCACATCAGAAATGCATCAAATATGTTTTCTATTTGTCTGTTCATTGTCCATGTTTCTGACATATACATAAATATAGAATAGATTTGGCATTTTATAATTCTCATTTTTAGTTTATTTGAAATTTACAAATGTGGAGCGCATGGTGGTGTTGTTAGAACGCCATTCTCAGACACTTGAGGTCTCGAGTTAATTCAAAGGTTGGGACACGACCTTTTTTCGTTCGGAGATACAATAAAAATCCTTCCTATACATGTCGCGGCGTCTTCTTCTTCTTCTTCAGCGTTCATTCTCAAACTCCCGCCAAATCTCTCTTGTAGCTGGACAATTATCCTACTAGATTTTCAGCAGGATTTAGTCCAGAGAATGGAAATGCGCTGTGTCGCCGTTTTATTTGCGCCAATGGCCTGACACATCCGTCTTCGGTGGGGTTGCGGCGTCTGCTAAGGCTCTTTTTTTCTACAACTTCCTTGCACTCCTTAACAGGAAATCATGCAATATGGAATTTTTTTTTAGATTTAAACAAAAAGTACTAATTTAAATAGTTTTTATAAAAAATGTATTATTATTATTATTATTTGTTAAGATGCCTATAGTTTCCACATGGTATGACCAAAAGCACATTCGGTGACAGAGAAAACTACTTACACCGAAACAAATTACAAAGAAACTAAACATTTGAATTATACTGTGTGATAAATACTTTATAAATATCTCTGAATTCTTACTATGATAATTTTGAAAGCTTTTATTCCTTTGTAGAACTGTAAACAATAAGAAATATAAGACCTGGGGTTTAATTGAAAAAGAACCCTCTAAATTGGAAAATTGGACTTTTTGCGCGTTTTTCAGTCGCTGTCGACACAAATTATACATAAAAGTGATCAACAAAAATCACGAGAAAAGGTACAGGAGTAAAATACTGTTTTCCAATGAGTCTGTAGGGTGTATACGTAAGACTGGTCACAAGAGAACTAATACATATGGACTCATCAGTCATGGTCGTTTACAAAAAAGACCTTTCAACTGAATGAATTATGATCCCAAATGGTTACGTTTTTTATTATTAGCATATTCCAAAAATAGCCAAGGCGACACCAAGTATATAAATATTGACCAACCGAATTCCAAACAAGGCCCTCTGTTCGATCAGGCGACTACTCTAGATAACAATACATTACTGGTGCTGATTTGTTCTCAAGTTAAAAATGAATGTATGAAGGCTAGTTATCATGCATGAATATATCACTGATAACAGGCTGCATGAAGTCGGATTATCATTTATGAATCTATAACTGATAAAGGTATGACATCCCGGTATCTTGAATATATCGCTAATAAAAGTCGGTGTGAAATCTGGTGTTCCTGTATGAATATATATATATATATGATAAAAGTGTGGTTATCATGTATGATAAACATCTATCTCCCTATCTATCTATCTATCCATCCATCCATCCATCCATCCATCCATCTATCCGTCCATCCATCCATCCGTCCGTCCATCCGTCCGTCCGTCCGTCCGCCCGCCCGCCCGCCTGCCTGCCTGTCTGTCTGTCTGTATATATATATATATATCTATATATCTATCCCGTCTATCTGTCTGTGTGGCTGTCTGTCTCTCTGTCTATCTATATATCTATTTATCTGTATGTATGTCTATCAATCTTCCTGTCTATCTATATGTCTATCTGTCTGGCTGTCTGTTTGTATATCTGCCTGCCTGTCTGTCTGTCTGTTTGTCTGTCTGTCCTTCTAAAATTATGTGTGAAATTTATTTATCATATATAATGAATACTGGTAAATGTCTGGTTTTTATGTTTCAATATATCACTAGTAAAGTCAGGTTATTCTGAATGATGAATATATTACTGGTAAAACTCAAGCTAACGTGTATGAAAATATCACTAGTAAATGTTAGGTTATCCTGTATGATGCCTATATCACTGGTAAATATCATGTTGTCATGTATGAATATATCACTACTAAATGTATGGTTATCATATATGCATATATCGCTGGTAAAAGTCAGGTTCTCAAGAATGAATATATTACTGGTACAATTCATGTTCTCAAGAATGAATATATCACTGGTACAAGTCAGGTTCTCAAGAATGAATATATCACTGGTACAAGTCAAGTTCTCAAGAATGAATGTATCACTGGTACTAGTCAGGTTATCATGCATGAATATATCACTGGTAAATGTCTAGTTATCATGCATGAATATATCACCGGTAAAAGTATGCCAAATCACATTCGTTGATTATGCATTAGAAGCAACGCGTCACTACCACTTCCCTTTGTAAGAGTTCTCCTACTCTACCGTAACGCAATTTGAAGTAACTACAAAAATAAAGGTCTTGGTAGCGTACCGGCTGAAGGGATCTGCTTAAGTGGTAGCTTTTTATTAAGGTATTATTTTTCATAAATTTCAGCAAAAGTAAAGTGTCAAATTTACACTTTATTTGCATTCATTCTCAAATTCATATCAGCAGGATGTATTCCAGTGAACTGAATCTGTTTTTATTATGATTTCCCCCTTGGTTACGATATCTGGAGGTTTTGGGACTGACAAATACGACTTCAGCATTGATGTTGTCATTTGGTATATGAAATAGGGCATCTAACTCCTCCCCCGTAGTCCCCATGTCACCTTTTACTATTGCATAAACAATTTGGCAATTCTTTGCCATCATAGACTCCGCCAACACACATGATAAATATTACACTAATTGTGTTAGCAAAATATATTTTCAACCAATGTTCAGTTAAGATACATTTTTCACCAACTAGTTTTGTTTTTATTAATATGATTTTATTGTTAACATTAATTATTATATTATTAATCCTAGCTTTGCGTTTTCAACGCCTACACGGCGCCAGTGCCCTCACAGCCATTTGCCAGATGCGCAGCACTATTAAAAATAAAAACATTGCGTAGTACAGTTAAAGTACGGTTCTAAATCCCACAGATTAATCGCTTTAGTTTATCTCCCACCTCCCATGCGTCGTTTAATATTCTGAACTGCAATGTATGCAAATTATACGCATCACAAGTGTTATTAAAATTAAAAATAACAAAATAATAGAATTGATAGTTTTTAAACACCCACTGGATCTCTATTGTAGCAGAGCAACAATCCTACTAGATTCTTAGCAGAGTGTTGTCTATCTAGTGAACGGAAGTGCGTTGTATCGCCTTTTTTAAAACTTGCTTCAATGACCCGACACATACGACTTTGGCATGGTAGCTACAATATTAAGTTGTTTTAACAATTTTCACTAAACTAAGTAAATTTATAACCATATCTATTGTAGGCCAGCAGGACAAAAGAACTTGTTCCAGCACTTTACACCAACCTGCGAGCTAACCAAAGTTAATGATACTTGAAATGTTTTGCAGATGTGAGTATAGCTATTGATATAAGCAACTAAAAGAAAACAACAACAGAAAAAAGAAAAACTAAAGCGAACGAAAATTTAAATATAATTTATAAATCTGTACTCCTGATACTCTTTCAACTTCCACGGTCAGCTAATTTGAGCGTCAACTATAGAGCACTTTCATTTTAGGGTGGGAAAAATACAGCTTGAGAACCAAATCCAATTGACGTCCCATTTTTACTGGATGATTTTTTTTCAATTGGTATATACTCGTCTAAAAGAGGATAAAAAAAAATAGCACCAATGTTTACCTTCAATACATGCATAATAGGCGACTAAGGAGTTTTTGACGATGTGCTGGCTGTTCCATCTCATATAGGGTCCACATTGCCCTGAAACCATGCTGAAGTCGAATGTGTCAAACCGAATGATGCACATATTGGAGCTAAGCTAAACCATGACACAACGCATTCCGTTCTCTGAATTACATCTTGCTAACCGGCTGGAGCGTGAGTACTAAAGCAGAAGAAGCATATGCACATTCACTGAGCTAAATAAATATTACATCACACGCCATCTGATCCAAACTGTAAAGTAGATGTTAAATTAATCATAAAAAAGGAATTGTCAAGTCAGATCCTTAATATTACTAACCGAAAACAACATTCCCGGTTGTCAACTCTTCATGCTAGACATTGAAGACTTCAAACGTGGCAACAGACCATATAATGCTGAAAACATTTTCGGCGCTTAACCATAACTACGCCATTTTGAAAATGAGATCTCCGTAGCTTGGTGGTTAACATGTTCGTTTTTACTTAAAAGAGTTTCTTTCCCAGCAATATAATGCCTGGGTCCAATGGCATCATCCCATGAACCACTGGATCAGCTATGCTTAAGAGTTAAAGATATTGGCATAATCATGCTGAAATCAGTCAGTCATCGCTAAAGATATTGACATAATCATGCTGAAATCAGTCATCGCTAAAGATATTGACATAGTCATGCTGAAATCAGTCGTCGCTAAAAATATTGACATAGTCATTCTGAAATCAGTCGACGCTAAATGTTTAAATGTTCTATAGCAGGCAAAGACCAAAGAAGTACTGTGCATTCAGTTATGAACGGTATTTTGTCGTCAATAATGTATATCTGATGAAAGATCATGTTATGGGTGCCTGAGTGTTATTCCATTTCAGGTCAGTGCTTAGGGATAATCCGACTTTCCCTTGTTTTTCAATGATTGATAACGCAAGATATACTGAAAATGACCAATGAAATTTATGAATACTTCGGAGCAGCCTATCGCAGTGACACGACAGTCGGTTCTGTTCTAACGAAGGTATTCTTCTAAAGCACATACCGCTGAAATTGAATTATTCTGGGCATGAAATAAGAAGGTTCTAGAGAAACTCCCAGTTGTTGATAAGAAATAGCACATTGTCCTGTGCTGGTGATTTGTGGGCGTCTAAACAAACAAACTAAAAAACAGAATATCTATTGAACAATTTTATCTTTTCTGTCGACCTAGTAGCATAGATACAAGAGGTAAGTACACAACCTTCAGTGTTACTCTTTCCCCGCAATATATTACTACGTTTACTCCAGTTTTGATAAAGATCGATTTGGTTGAAACAATGTTCTTCATGTGTGCTCATTTGCAACAGTACACTTCAACTTATGTTTTGTTTATGTGTATGCTCATTGTTTATTCCGCCATATGGTGCATAGTTTTACTGCTGTCTCCTCACATGCCATTCATACCCAGACTTGAAGAGGATTAATGAGAGTAGGTCTACTATATGTCTGGATTTGACTGGATAAATCGAGATTTTGGTATGAAACTCTGTACCCAGGTTGTTATTTTCAAATTGCGTTTTGCATTGCGTATTTTAAACAAACTAGAAATATGAGAAGTTTCAACCTCAAACTAGGTTTGCTGATGACACCACCCTAATATCACTGAACATCATAGGTTTGCTGATGACACCACCCTAATATCACTGAACATCATAGGTTTGCTGATGACACCACCCTAATATCACTGAACATCATAGGTTTGCTGATGACACCACCCTAATATCACTGAACATCATAGGTTTGCTGATGACACCACCCTAATATCACTGAACATCATAGGTTTGCTGATGACACCACCCTAATATCACTGAACATCATAGGTATGCTGATGACACCACCCTAATATCACTGAACATCATAGGTATGCTGATGACACCACCCTAATATCACTGAACATCATAGGTTTGCTGATGACACCACCCTAATATCACTGAACATCATAGGTTTGCTGATGACACCACTTTAATATCACGGAACCTCACAGGTTTGCTGATTGCACCACCCTCATATCACAGAACCTCACAGGTTAGGAACACATGACTATGCCACTTCAGCATCATAACGAGGCTTCACATAATTTTATTAATGAACACAAGACAAAAATAATACGTATAAACAGAGATAAACTCGCACTTGCAATAATAATTGAAAAATAACAAATAGAAAATATTAGCTAAGAATATCTCAGGTCAACAACCAGCACTACTGGAGAGTGCTTAGCAGTGATCAGAAATAGATCAGAAAGAGATCAGAAAGAGATCAGAAAGAGATCAGAAAGATATCAGAAAGATATAAGAAAGATATCAGAAAGATATCAGAAAGAGATCAGAAAGATATCATAAAGAGATCAGAAAGAGATCAGAAAGAAACCAGAAAGAGAATAGAAATATATCAGAAATATATCAGAAAGATATCAGAAAGATATCAGAAAGATATCAGAAAGATATCAGAAAGAGATCAGAAAGATATCAGAAAGATATCAGAAAGAGATAAGAAAGATATCAGAAAGATATCAGAAAGAGATCAGAAAGAGATCAGAAAGAGATCATAAAGATATCAGAAAGAGATCAGAAAGATATCAGAAAGAGATCAGAAAGATATCAGAAAGATATCAGAAAGAGATCAGAAAGATATCAGAAAGAGATCAGAAAGATATCAGAAAGAGATCAGAAAGATATCAGAAAGAGATCAGAAAGAGATCAGAAAGAGATCAGAAAGATATCAGAAAGATATCAGAAAGATATCAGAAAGATATCAGAAAGATATCAGAAAGATATCAGAAAGATATCAGAAAGATATCAGAAAGATATCAGAAAGATATCAGAAAGAGATCAGAAAGATATCAGAAAGAGATCAGAAAGATATCAGAAAGAGATCAGAAAGAGATCAGAAAGAGATCAGAAAGAGATCAGAAAGATATCAGAAAGAGATCAGAAAGATATCAGAAAGAGATCAGAAAGAGATCAGAAAGAGATCAGAAAGAGATCAGAAAGATATCAGAAAGAGATCAGAAAGATATCAGAAAGAGATCAGAAAGAGAATAAGAGACAGCCTAAGACTGTAATGGGCACGTGATATCGAAGACCTGTGAATCTGAAATTGTTAGCGGCTGGACAGCTTGTATAGAACCAAGAATCTTACAGAAAGGCAGCGAGGAAACGGTTCTATACAGCACATGTCACACAGTCAGACAGTTGACAGACATTGAGACATACAGACAGATAGATAGACATAAATAAATAGAGAGAGAGACAGACAGACAAACTGACATATAGACATATAGACAGACAAACAGACAGACTAGATAGATAGACAGACAGACAGACTAGATAGATAGATAGATAGATATATAGATAGATAGATAGATAGATAGATAGATAGATAGATAGATAGATAGATAGATAGATAGATAGATAGATAGATAGATAGATAGATAGATAGATAGATAGATAGATAGATAGATAGATAGATAGATAGATAGATAGATAGATAGATAGACAGATAGACAGATAGACAGATAGACAGATAGACAGATAGACAGATAGACAGATAGATAGAAAGATAGATAGATAGATAGATAGATAGATAGATAGATAGATAGATAGATAGATAGATAGATAGATAGATAGATAGATAGATAGATAGATAGATAGATAGATAGATAGATAGATAGATAGATAGACAGATAGACAGATTGACAGATAGACAGATAGACAGATAGATAGATAGATAGATAGATAGATAGATAGATAGATAGATAGATAGATAGATAGATAGATAGATAGATAGATAGATAGATAGATAGATAGATAGATAGATAGATAGATATATGGATGGATGGATGGATGGATGGATGGATGGATGGATGGACAGTTAGTTAGGTATATAGATATAGATATTGATTGAGAGTTATCATGTTCCTAGTATATACGGATATACAATGGGATGTTTTATGTCATGGTAACAGTTGAATGTAAACAAACATTACCAAGATTTCCTATAGAGCAGTGGTTCTGAACCTTTCCGTCCCCTGGCATTTTGAAGGGGGAGGGTAGGTGGCGTTATTCCGTGGCCGGCTTCCTGGCCATGACCATCAACAATATAATACATAAAAGCTAATAGTAGATCAAGCTAAGTTTCAAAATGATTATTTCAGCTATTCCATTGCTGTTTTTATCTCATAAATTATAATCGTCATCAAACTCATAATCGTTTATAGGCAAAGGGATGCCACTCTCCAGAAAACATTCGCCATGCCTCTCTGTTGTCAGTATAATCATTTTTAAAAATAAAAAAAATCACCGGAATGGTCAAGTGATTGATTAAGAAGTACTAGCCAGTCCTACTAGCCAGTAGTCTGGCAGCAGCATTTATTATATAAACGGCTGTACCCTGATGCCATATAAAATGGTCATTGCCGTCAATAAATTTTTGCAGGATACCAAGTCTGTTTACACTTTATCAGCTTTAATCTTTATATTTACCATTGAAATGGCTACATTCCCGTGGATCCAAGGGACTGCCACACCTACTCCCCAACATTGAAAAATATTGTGTATGATTTTTCAAATGTGTCACTAGGCAGGCTATCTATCCCACGCTGAGAATCACTGGTATAAACTTCGTGTGCTGCATAATGTACACACGGCGATAATTGCATTGATAAAATATATTTCATAACACGCTTCTATTTGTGCACATGGATTAATGTTATGCAACGAGTGTGGTCAAATCTACCCCAGCAAGCTCTCCTTTAAATGAGACCGATGTCTAGCGCAAATCTAACAGCACGATTATCACATTCCGGTCACATGAAGGCTGAAAACGTGACAATAATATGCCACTCTAGAATTAGATACGGTTCCTCACTGTTTTAAAATAATTATATATTTTTTTACCATTCTACATCTTCGTTTATCTGGCCAATATCAATTGGAATATAAAGACTGCCATTTAAGCTAGTTTTCGGTGTGATCTGCCAAATTTTGCGAACAGTTTTGAGAAACTAAAATTAATCACAGTTGTCAATTCTTCACGTTATATAGGCGTAGTGTGCAAAACGGCGTAAGTCCGTATTCATGTCCTATTCAAGACCACACGATTAATGTCGTATTGTTTGGCTGTGGTTATTTTCAAGCAAATATAAACAAATGCAGTAAGTTGCCAATAATTTTTGATCGCAACATTGCCTGCGTCGGATTTTTTTGAATATTTTATTTTCTCATTCCGAGATGATTATACCACTCCGTGACAGGGCCGGACTATGGCAGCAGTATAAAAAAGGCTAAAACGGACAGCCAAAGATATGTCAAATGTGTTTCTTCTTCTTCTGCTTTCGTTCTCAAACTCCTGCAGCTTAGAAGTATGTTTTTCAGGGAGCAGAACACGTTGTGTCATCTTTTAGAACGTGTCTCTATTATTTGCAATTTAGCTCTGACTCACCCGACTTCAGCATGGCTTTATGGGTCACTGTGAATCCATATGCAATCTGACAACAAACTTCCCCACATAACCTCCTTTATCACCTCTTACAACATGCATGGAATGTAAACAGTGTTACTATTTGCTCCCATTTCAGATCGCTGAACACATGGGTGAATTTTCTTTAAATATATACCAATTATTAATATATGGTAGACTTGGTATTTCATAAATTACAGTACATTCACGTCTTTGGAATCAATTCATTATTAAATCATTTCAAGCATAGCCTATGCATGACATAATTATTCAACTATCATTACATGACACATTTTAGGCGCTATTAGCACATCCAATTGCAATGATAACACAGTATGGACAATCAGCTTTTGAACCACATGCACATTTAAATGCGTTATATCTATGCAATAGTTAAGAAATATTAATCTTGAAGGGAAATATTCCAGAAAAGAAGACAACAAGCAGAAAAGAAAAGGACAACGATGGACACAGGATATATTAAAGCACCTCAAAACATGATACTAGACGAGACTGGGCAGCTTGCACAGAACCGAGAGGATTATATGGAGTTTCTATATAATCACATAGAATATATAACCACAAAGAATATATCATGTGGTTTCCGCCGGGGAGCGTGAAGTGCTGCAGGTTCCACAGTAAAACTGTGTTATTTGCACCTCGGTTGGCCACTCTGTGGCCTGGCCGTCTAAGGTCCAGCACATCTGTTTTCGTCATTCCTTTATTCCCTATTGAAAACTAGCATTTCTATTATTTTTTTAATGTGAATTTTAATCATGTGTATGACGCGTATAATTAGCATAAATTGCAGTTCACAATTCCATTCTCTTGATTACATCCTGCTGGATGTCTAGTGCGACTTTGTCCTGCTACAAGAGAGATCCAGTGGGCATTTGAGAATGAACGCTGAATAAAAATAGAATATAAATTATCAACGTTTGTATATGTTTGTCTTACTAAATGACATTTCTACCAAAGAACCGATAAATTCCTTATTCATTCAAGTGGATTTTAAAGTATTATTAGTGAGGTCTAGAGTTCGATCCTTGGAAAGGACTGGGTTTTTTTTCTGTCGGAAGGTAAATTTAAAAACGCACCCTGGACATGTCGTGGCTACAGCAAGAGCATGCAGCATTTATTACACAGCTACAAAATCCCTCCCTTCAATTCTTTAATAGGAAACATGCAGTATTCGACAGTTGACTAATGCAATATATGTATATAAAATATAATAAGTACGGTTTTTTTTTACCTATATGTTTATTTGAACGAGAAACCTATAAATGATTTCGATCTCTTTTTATGGTCATTTCAGCACGAAATGTTAGTTTGAGTTGGCAACTTATAAAAATATAATCCCAGACATAAATTATACTAATGAGTACGGTTAACAGAAATATATCGAATTTATATATCTTTCAATATTTTAGTCTACACTGCACGATTAAACATTATGCTGTTTTCGTTTTCAAACGTGCAAAATATAGAAAGTGACAGATTTTTAGTTCTTCAAATAGACTAAAATACAACATATATACACGTAAATGTATGTACGTGCGAGATTCGAAGAGGGAAGACTTGTTCGCAAACCTCGATGATTCGTAACAACATCAATAACAAAAAATTTAGTCTCCTAACGATAGGAACAGTATATATGGCAATAACCGTTGTATGAACAGTATAGATGGCATTAAGCTTTATATGAACAGTGTTGAGAACAGTAAAGTTTATATGAACAGTGTTGAGAACAGTAAACTTTATATGAACAGTGTTGAGAACAGTAAAGTTTATATGAACAGTGTTGAGAACAGTAAAGTTTATATGAACAGTGTTGAGAACAGTAAACTTTATATGAACAGTGTTGAGAACAGTAAACTTTATATGAACAGTGTTGAGAACAGTAAACTTTATATGAACAGTGTTGAGAACAGTAAACTTTATATGAACAGTGTTGAGAACAGTAAACTTTATATGAACAGTGTTGAGAACAGTAAACTTTATATGAACAGTGTTGAGAACAGTAAACTTTATATGAACAGTGTTGAGAACAGTAAACTTTATATGAACAGTGTTGAGAACAGTAAACTTTATATGAACAGTAAAGAGAGAGTAAGCTTTATATGAACTAAACAGTATGCATGATTGTGAAAGTGCAAGCGAGGTACATTCGGTAACAGTTGATGCGGTGAAGAATTCATGTGTGCGGAAAGTGAATTTTATTTTTGTACCGAAACATTCGGAAGTCTGGGGTTATGAGAGAGCTGATGCTTTAGCCGCACAAGAGTTGTCAAAGCTATGGATCGGGCAGACACTTTGAACGCCTTACGGGACAACTCAGGAACAAATGACTGCATAAGTGACGATGACTTTTGCTCCATGAATAGAAAGAATAAGGGAGCGTGGTTTGAAATGTGGTGTTGCTAGGAAGGTGCGGTTTAGAGGGCAAGAAAGAATGATGGTTAATCAACGGCGTACTGGGACCTTCAGTCAACATGATCACCTATGGACTTGTCCGGGGTGCAGTGACGATGAACCAACGATTAACTAACTAACTAACTTTATCTGAGAAAAATGCATGAAAATAAGCTTTATATGACCGGTATACGTTGCAGTAAGCTTTTTATGAACAGTATGAATGATTGTAAGTTTTATATAAACAGTATAGATGGCAGTAAGCTGTATTTATACATTATAGAGCGCAATATGCGTTATAACATTATATTGTGCATTACGCTTTGTATGAACAGTATACAGGGCAGGAAGCTTTGTCGAACCAATGGAAGCAGATATGAGGGAAAAAGTGAAAACTAGAGAGAAAATTAAATTGGATATGGTACCGCGGTGATTGTTACTTAATAATCAACATATATCTAACCTTGATAATAAAAGCAAAAATATATCTATCTACTTGTATAAACCCGTAACTCGTCAGGGTAGCATGAGTACCAAATTGGATATATAAACCCAGTGTCCTCCGTCGATTTATATCTTCAGCATTGCAGCTGAGTGAGGAGAAGTCTTGTTCTTCCAGTGTTTTATGTCTGTTCGTGATTTTCTTTGACAAACCTCTGCTTCTTCCACCAGCGTCCATTCCCTGTCGTTTGCGACAGGTAATTATGTCTGCATACATGTTTAAATGATGCACGTTTTTCTTGTATCACTTATGAAAATAATGGTTCTTGTGAACGTGTATACATTTCTATTTCATTCCTACACATTTGTCTTATGCTCTCTATAGGACATTTCTGGAATCCGTCTGTAACATGTATTCGAAGTCCTGTAACAGTCTTTCAATGTCTGCAGTTAGTGTCCAACTCTTACAAGCATATAGTACAATAAAAAGCAAAAAGATGTTATAGAATTTGATTTTCACTCTAACACTGATGTTGCTTTTCTAAATTAGTTCAGTCTTGACATAGAAGATAATATTGAAGTTGAATTTACATAGAACATAAAGCTATTTCTAGCCTTATCTTTAATTCTGATTTGCATTTTCCATTGCTTGCTGGATGTGCTAAATCCGAAGCATTTGAAAGTATTCTCTTTCAAAAGCGCACCCATCCATCATGATGAAAGAACACACACACACACACACACACACACACACATATATATATATATATATCTAATTGGTACTATAAAAAATATATTGCAGTATAAACAGGCTATGAAGATCTTGAGGCGAGAGAAAGTATTCTGACTTCATTACCTCGATATTGATTCTTTTAAATTTCCTGATGTTATCTTTTTAAATGTTTATACCAAAACTGTGATTTTCGAAATAGAAAACCTACCAACATAATTTAATCACGCCTTTAGGCACAGTTTTTCCATTATTCCCATGCGTTTCGTTGGTCGACGTTGGCAGGCAACACCTGAGCGACAGATGTATATAGTGACCAGCTAAAATCAAACAAAAGAAACATCACATAAGAAGACTGATTGTGATTTGTTTTGATTTTACTGCTATGTTTTATTTGGTGCTTGGTCGCGCCTAAACTGTTCTGAGAATTGCAGGTAAGAGTCACGATCTATGATTTTGCAAGAGTTTGGGCTCATGTTCGCAGTATTTAAGGGATTTCGGGAAGCAATCTTGACAAACGCTTTTCACCAACCTCCTCTTGCATACTTACCTCTGGAATGGTCAATGTAGTACAGTATATATGTAAATACAGGAGGCCCTGGTGATTTAATTACCAAAACCGCCACCCCCACCCCCTATTTTATGATGAGTGTAAAGGTCGGGTATTAACAAAATGGGTTAACACCCGTGTTTGAAAGTATTTTCCCGATAAGAAGTGCAGTTTTGCTTAATTAACTGGAATGTAAAGTCTGCAAGAACGGCAGCCCGTTCAGATATGATCAACACAGCATAGACGCTTTCCATCATTGAGATCCGAAAGATCGCCGTGTTTTAAATATTTTCCCACATTCGCACACTAAAAAGCTTTCTCGTGTTAGTTACTTATGGGGCAAACATGGCACATACGACGTGTCTTTCCATATTGAGCGCTTCGTTGCACGTTGACGAAGCTCCTGTGTTTGCTTAAGCTGCATATTAAGTCAATATTTCATTCAATATTCCCACTAAGCTGCGCTACCATGCGCTAGCGCACACATTTTTAACACTTGTCGCACAGATTTTAGACTATGCACAAAGGACTTGCGTATGTAAATGTATGTAGAAGTTCAAATAGAAAAAAATTATAATGGATGTAAATTGAACATGCTGAAGAATATTGATTATGTATAGGTAAACGATTTGCCCAGAGAAAGTTGTGCTCAAAATGTATAAGCCCATAGAGATATATGTCTGCTCGCAGACACTCTTGTCTTAGAGGGAACATCGATTTCCATTCTGAATATATTTTCACACTTCACTAAATTATAACCAAGCATCTTTACATAAACATAAATACTACTGTTTCTGTAATGAAAGATGTTTTACGACGGTGATTATCAATAAGCTGATCAACCGTCTATAGCACGAGAATAAGTGCAAAACTTACTTCATCTTGAACCGGAAACGAAAAAAAACAGATAGTGAAAATTAAAGCAGATATACTTACTTCCTTGCAAGCCTAGCACAGATAGTAAATGTTTCTGCCAGAAATAGCAGCGAAGACAGAGAAAATGAGTGATAGACATTTTCCGTGGTCTTCAACCTGAAACCATCCCGGATCCATACATCTGCACGAAGGCTAACATAAAACTGTCATGGCTTTAGCAATGCGCAGGGTGACATGCACGTCATCTATCGATCACCAAAAAAAAATACAATCTACCCACACACACATTTTATTTTCTTCTACCGATTTGTTGCTTGTAGAATATACTGTGTCATTGTATACAGCCTAGTTATGATTTATTTGTTTGTTGCTGGTTTTGAACCCCGGGATACCGATGTATTGTCAGAGTCTGCAAGGGGAGTCAAGAATATCAAAACTGTGTTGAACATGCATATCACCTGTAGTGAATAGGAATGTTTTGTGGGTAAGGGTAGATATAGAATCCCGTAGAGCTATACCGTCTTATAGAGGTGTACTATCCATATAACTGTGCCGCTCCACAGAACTGTACCGTCCCATAGAGCTGTGTAATCACATAGAGCTGTGCCATCCGATATAGATGTGGCATCCAATATAGATGTGGCATCAATAGAGCGTCAAAGCAAGTTTACTATCAATACATCAAAGGGGCGGTTCGGTAAATTACTTTAACAATTTTTTGACTCTCCAATTTTAGCCATCCCCATGCCAACGACTCCTAAGAATTTAGCGACCTACTCCCCTTGCTTAATTATGTTCCAGAAAATTCTCGCATCAGTAATTTCTTGTAACAGATAAACTACTAATAAATGTATGTTTTCAAATTTGAAGAAAAATATTTCAAATTCACACAATTTAATTGGTATTCTGAAAAGTATTGTTTACAATAATTTCAGTCAATCTCTCCCCCCCCCCCCTCTTCCCCAATACCTCTACTCAACAACTGTACAACCTTTTTTCAGATCCCCTTCCTTTAATTTATGGACAGCCATAAAGCTGATTTTCATCAGTTAACGTTAACGTCAACTGTTTTCCTGCTTTATCTTGCTATTAGTATTCTTTCCATCATCTGCTTCATTGCTAGGTACTGTGGAGAAGGGAAGAAGACGAGAAGTCCAGAATAATACATGCCTGGATAACATCAAGGACTGAACAGAGTGTGAAGTTTCCAAATACAGGATGGTAGAGCATAGATATGCGTGGAGATCTATCTGAGTTAAATCGTTTTACCTGTGACCCTGACGAGTTATGGATTTTATTCTTCTTCTTCTTCTTCTTCTTCTTCTTCTTCTTCTTATTATTATTATTATTATTATTATTACTATTATTATTATTATTATTATTATTATTATTACTATTATTATTATTATTATTATTATTATTATTATTATTATTATTATTACTATTATTATTATTATTATTATTATTATTATCATTATTATTATTATTACTATTATTATTATTATTATTATTAGTATTACTATTATTATTATTATTATTATTATTATTCAGTGTTAGCATTTTTGCTAGGTTTATGTAACACAGATTTCACTATTTACAATATCTACAAACACAAGACATATGTGTAAGTATAAATGAACATACATAATTCTAAACATAAGGCTCTAAAAAAATACGATTCTGAACAAACAACTCTATCCAAAATAATCACGAAACATACATGTCCGATTATACAAACGTACGTGTTCGACCAAGAACACAAAAGTATTGGATTGTGACAGACGTGCTTCTGATATATAGAGAAATGATTGCATTGTACTCGGGTTTTTCCCATCATCATTTCCCCATATACTGTGTCTATCGTAATATACTTTTATGCTGCCTTCCGAGAACGCAACGCAGAGCATAAAACTCCGTGGCTCATAAGGGAAACCACATGTAAGTATAAAATATGCATACTTAAGCAAAACCTCGCAGCCCGATTTCAAACTTTTATACTCATGGGCCAAAGGAAAATGAATTCGTCACTTGACCACTTTAGAATCACATGTAATTATATACACGATACACAGATGAATTTAAAAGTACAGCTGGACATGTATTCATATGAAAACAATGCAAGTATGTCGTATATGTCTTCATCTTCTTCTTCGTTAAATCCCACTTTCCTGTAGATTAGCATAATGTTTAGAAAATCAATACAGTCTAAAATTGTTGACTACATCCTCACTAGTATATCCTCACTAGTATATCCTCACTAGTATATCCTCACTAGTATATCCTCACTAGTATATCCTCACTAGTATATCCTCACTAGTATATCCTCACTAGTATATCCTCACTAGTATATCCTCACTAGTATATCCTCACTAGTATATCCTCACTAGTATATCCTACCCATGTACTTGAGAAGGCAATATGTAATGTCGTGATTTAAGATAGAAAAGTTCATGCTAAGAAAAGACTGGTGGGACTTATTGAACAACTCAGTTGTCCACAGTATTACATGGATATACTGCCCTGGTCATGCTGGGGTCAGAGGAAACGAGAGAGCCGACTTATTGGCAGGCAATGCGGCGATAGTTAGTACTTTGCTGAGAAGAGATAAAGCAGATTTAATAAAGGTAGTAATAAATTCATTTCAAGATGCAGAAGATGTCAAGGAGGTTGAGAACGTACACATACAGAGAATGTTAGAAATGGGAGTATTCAGAGGTGAGGGGAGGAAAAGTACACTTTTTGGAAAGTCCTGAAGATCACATAATCAACACGTGACCGTATGAGTCTACATACATTTGGATGGCTGCTGGAGCGGAGGGCGGAGCACTTATGGGAATGTCTCACGTGCTGTGAAGCCAGTTTCTAATCAAGAATCAAGAATCAAGTCGTGATTTACAGTGTAACTTCGATTAGTACGCTTTTCGGCCTGGCACAAACGACATATAACATCGAATTCAATGAAATGCTATTCGCTAACGATCAAAGCATCACATATGATGACGAAGAAAAAACTGCAAATTCACATCAACTCACTATCAAGAATATGCAATAAATACAATATGTGGATTAACATATAAAAGATATAATATGTGCAACTAACGAGATCAACAGACCATTTAAATATCTAAATAGAGAACAAAAATAAAACAAGCCAAAGATTTCAAGTATCTAGGAAGTATCTTCACAGAAGACGGACATCTCCATAGAGAGATAGAAACAAGATGTCAAAAGGAAAATTCTGTGATATTCCAGCTGTAACCTTTTCTATTGAACAATAAAAATCAGCATGGAAGTAAAGAAATTTGTATGTTTGTTTATTAATCGATTTGTCTTTCTTGAGAAAGTCACGCTCTTTTCAACCGTGAAATAATTTTCTTTGGTTATATCGCTGTGTATCGTGTGGTCGAATGTTGACCTGGGTTTTGGTCTGTCCTGAAAATGACATTAAATAGTGGGGTGAGGGGGGATTAAAGTTTATCCCTAAAAAGGACTGTTTTGATAAATCATTGAATGTATACTAAAACTATGCTACCAATGCCAGACTTGGCAAATAACATCTACGCATAAGAGAAAGAGCGAAAATGGGAATTTAAATGTTTAAGGAAGGCTATTTGAGTCATCAGACTCGACATATGCCGAGTCCGACATTTCTCGAGGTCGTCACCAACAGAACAAAATATTTAAAGGGAGTCCGCAGTAGCAAAATTTACGAACCGCTGGTAAACAATTGATTTAAACATAGAGAAACATGCACGAATGTCACAACAAGGCAGTCATATCTGATTCTTGTTTCTCTTCATTCATTCTCACACTTCTGTAGATTAGATATATGTAGACACTTGAACCGATTGCTTTGTATCACAGTTTTCAGCTTTCCTGCGATTTCTGCCCATTTTGACCTGAAACATCCATCTCCAGCATTATTTCTGGATCACTTTGATACTGTATAAGATGGGATATACAAACAATAACTTAACACCGCCTTTGTCGTCTCTTACGACATACATGTATGTAACAGTATCAGTATTGGTTGCTCGCTTATCTGTCCCATGTTAACACCTGACAGTTACTATAACTGATTTAAACCGCTTTGTATTAAAGTGACCTGGAAGGAGAGCAAAGAATAGTAACACAACCACCAGTCATGCATGTAGAAAGAGGTTACTAAGGAAGCTGTAGTTAGTTTCGTTGCATATCCCATGATATCCGCTGTGAGGAAGTTTGCTGATAACACATCATGGACTACTGGAAGTAACACAGCACCTTCATCTGTAGCATTTCTCGATAATACAAAAACAAAGTCATGGTAAAGCCCCGATCATGGATAGAGGAATGTCCAGCTCTTAGCATTGTATCTTACAGCCACATGGAGTTATAGATTCATCTGAGTTTTGCCAAAGCTCTAGAAAATATAGCCATAAAAAAAAGAGTGCCAGTAGAAACACCAACGAAAAGCTGAAAGCACAATAAAAATAATACACAGCCAGACATTGAAACAAGAGTCACAAATTAGCGCTCCCTTGAGTTTATATCATCTTAGTATAGAACACACTAGACAAAAATGTCCCTCGCCAGAACTCGTCTAATATTACAAGACCACGAAAACATCGATCACATCGCTTCTAAATTCTCGAATCCCCAAAAATGTGTTACATTAACACGATTAACCGAGATTTGTGGAGGGCAGGATCAATTTAATATAGGTGTCTACTTTCCAATCTAGAGAAGAAAAACATAGACACGCTTGATCAATTGAATTCACAACGAATGGTGTTTTTATTACTTTATATAAGTGTGAGTGTATGTGCATACGTGGAGTGTGTATATATGTATATGTTCCGATTTACAGAGGGAGACGTTTTTCCTATCTTCTAACTGAAACTCCCAACTTCCTCACATTAAGCACCGAGTTCCATTCCCTACCTTTAATTTCTCAAATTCGCGTTTAGTAATCGGACATGGACTTCCAGTTCAGGGTGCAAAGATTAGGGACAATTTCTGTCTTTCTTTCTAGGTATGTCGCAGGGCCCACTAAGGATTGGTGGGGGTACAGGCTGACAATCATATGTTAAATGTGAAAAATCATCATTGCTACTGCATATCTTGCCACGATTTCACATTTTGTCTTCTGTCAAATAATTCTGCTGGATGCTTAATATATGTGGCCAGCAGACGTTGCACTAATGCAACAAGATGTCAAAAGGCACATGTTGTGACATACCAGCTGTCACCTTTGTTATTGCACCCAAAAATCAACATCGAAGTTAAGAAAGAAATGATTAAGAGCACCGTTATACCAACGCTATGCTACCAATCACAGACTTGGAAATTGACATCTACAAATAAGAGAAAGATCGAAACTTGCGAAAGTAAATGTCTAAAAGAAGATGTTTGAGTAATCAGATTCGACAAAATGCGCAGTGAGAACTTCAGAAAGATAATAGGTATCACATCATGCATCGAATATATAGAGAAACAACAGATAAAATGGTTTGAATATCTTATGAGAGTGAACGACCAACTTCCCATAAGAGCTTATAACAAAATAAAATCAGGATACAGAGTCAAGAGCAGAACTGTGAAAAGACG